>JANHJO010002333.1:48094-68028 GCA_032468235.1 Pseudoxyrhopus heterurus | reverse complement strand
TGGAGCTGGTGGGATTCGATCAGCCAAACTGCTGATCTGCAGTACTCTGTTCTAACCACTTGAGCCACCAGAGCTCCTTAAATGTCTTAAAAACATGTATAGTATGGAAAGGTAACTATTTTGCCAGGTCATCCATGACTTGTTAAGAATCTTTTAGTTGGTTTGTTTAAATTAAAAATTCATCCTGGGTTAGTGGAGACCTAGTTTTACCTCCAATCTTGCACATGGAATACCCCATCCCCCACCCCGGATGACTTTGGACCACTTACTAGATCATAGGTTTGTGAAAACTGTTAGGAGGGGAAAATGGAATGAAAAGTAATATGTAGATCCCCTTTAGCTCTTGGAAAAAAGGCCAAGTATAAAGGTATCTCCTTTGTTTTCCCAATTAATGAAGAAATTCAGTGCACAATTCCCATACCTATGAATGAATAAAAAATATTGATTCAAGATATTAGTGGATGCAGTGATTCAGGTACGTTTGTATTCTGATCTATTGTTTGTGCTGGCTCAGGATTATGGGAGATGGTATCCAGTACATCTGGTAGCTTCAGGTTGGGCAGCGGAGGGGAAGCATTTTGCACTTCTATCATGTTTTTGTTACAATTATCTAAACATCTAAGAAATAAAAGTCTAGCATCTATTGTGAAATAGGTATGATTAGAAAGAAAAAAATTTCTTCCAAGAAAACAGAATGTCCTTTAAGTGGCCAAAATGGATATATTAGGAATATGCAAGTCAGTCTAGATGGAGTAGGACAGTGTTTCTTAAACTTGCCAATTTTAAGATGTGTGAACTTTAGTTTGAATTTCAATCAGACATCACACACATATATGTGTGTGTGTGTATCAGAAAAACAGTGCAACTGGTATAAGCCTCTTTAATATGCAGTGGAATATACTATGTTAATGTCTGATTAAGTTATATGAATATTTAACCTAATGAAATTATCCATAATAATTGCAGGAAATCAATTCAAGCCAACTCCAAAATGTACCATTGGGTATTTCCTGCTTAAAGCAAACCCTATAACTGAAGCCACATGAAGGATGAAAAAGTGTACTAATTAAATGGGAAAGGAAAATCTCACTTCTGAATTGACATTTGCTAGTATTTTTTTGAAGTATGCATTAATTTCCTGTGCTTCATATAAATCACTTCATCTCAATGACCTTTTTTCGATACTCTTTAAATGTATTTGCTGTAAAAAAAATGAAAAGTCCTTTTGATTCCTTGTTACTAATAATGGCAGATTTATTAGGTTAGCTTAGCACACTAAATAGTCATATTTGTTTTTCAAAATGTTTTTTGGAATACATAGTCATAACTGCCATGTTTTTCTTCCTCTGAAATTGAAACTCGAAAATACAGTTGAAAAAGAAGTAAAAAATGTTGTGGGATTTCCAAATGCAAACTGATAAAATCTTGGCTGATAACACGCCAGGTTTAACTGTGGTTCAAAGAAAAAAGTGTGGATGTCGCAATACCAGGGGACTGTAGAATAGAAGACAAAGAATTGGTCAGGGTCACAAAGTATCAAGCTCTAAAGACTGAAGTTGAGAAATGATGGCATAAAAAAATCTGCATATCATCTATCAATTACAAAGGGCTGCATTGCTTTGTTTTGCTCACACACGCTACACTGATACATTACAACATCCTAGGTTCTTGGGAAGAATTCAATTCAAATGAAGGCCAACACCAGCTAAAAAACTAGCAGCTGTGATTTCATTTTGTTGTGTATAATAATAACTTTTGTGTAATGCTCCCTACTAATACTAGTCACGGAGTTTCAGTAACTCCCTGTTGATAGTACTAAAACTAGAAATATTATACATATGTATATGTATATGTAATATACTGTATATATACAGTACCAATCCTCTTTACTGATTCTGTATTGATGGCTATGTTAAATAAATTGTTAATATGTGCTAGCCATGGCATTACTCTCATACACCCACTAGGTGGGAGCATCCAGCACCCAGATGTTCCCGCCTTTACTCACCACAGGAAGAGGAGGGGCCTCACCCATGTATAAAAGTGCCCTCCTCCGTGCCTACCATGCCTTTTGTACTATGCTTTAACTAGGAGCAGGCATGCCTGTTGCATGTCTGCAACTCTTCCTATAGAAAGTACACAGATAGCCATTTGCTTCTTTCTTTTACTTTATTTTATTAATAAACAGTTTTTGATTCAAGCATCTGCAATAAGCATTTCTTTGGCTAGGAGCGTCCAGAATAATCTGTTAGTCAACCATCATCATCCTCACAGGATATATGGAAATAGAGCATAGTCTTTTGTGAGGACCTTTGGGATTAAAATATTAGATATCAAATACTGATCATAAAGGATACTTCAAAGCTGCTTTGCATGTTTTGCCAGTTAACCTTGAATATAAGCAAGGTGTGACTTTTAAGACTATACTCCTATAGTTGCTAACTGCATAATCAAAGATGGCCCAAGTACAGGTAGTCCTCAATTTATAACTGGTTGCTTGGTGACTGTTTGAAGTTACAAAGGACCACAAAAAAGTACTTATGAGCCAGATAAAAAGTTCTGATGACTGTACCACCTCAGTCCCACACAAATGATTGCATCTGGGCACTCAGCAACTGGCCCATGTTTATGGCCATTTGAGGCATCTCATAGTCACATGACTTCAATTTATGACTCTTTTGCTGGAAACTGCCCAAAAAATGCCCATTGCATGGCATTCACTTAGTCACCTTTATTGAAGAAGAAACTAGGGAGGGCTCATTTTGAGATGTTTGCTGATCTTAATTCTTTCTGAGGACTCAACTGTCTGACTATACCTAGCCTGTAGCTCTTCTACAAGTATCCCAAAGTAATTTCCACAAACCATTACAGGACACAAACTCTCATGCCATGAGACAGACACAAATGAAACATCTGATGACAGCTTCAAATCAACATGGAAGATAAGGACAATTGTAAACAATTTGACTAAAGTTGAGTGTGGAAATGAAAGATATGAAAGTGAAAGTCATGATAGCTAGGGGGAGTTTTTTTCCTTTTGTTGGTGCCCTACCGGTAGATATATGCTTATTTTGCCTAACGATTAAATCAGGGGCTGAAGCGGTGTCTATGTATGGTGGTGAACAGCCAGCAATGATGGTATTGATTGTTTAGTACAAGACCAAAACATCTTGTATCATTCTTCCAGAAAATAAGTATCTATGCTTGAAAAAAGACTAAATGATGCACACAGACAACACACACACACACAAACACACACACACACACACACACACACTAGTATGAATATGAATTTGTCCCTCCCCTGCTAAAAGGAACTATTTATCCCTGTGAGAAGTGTTCCAGCAGAATGGGCTGGAGAAGAAACAATTGTCAGGGGTAATGAACAACTTCAACAATTCTTCCAGAAAACATCAGGCTTATTTACTATTTATTTTATTTTTTTAGTTATTCTTTTGCATTGTAGTGATTAATTTCACTGAGTCACTGTTATATATTTTTTTTACATTTGTTCTTGCTGACGTGAGAGAGTAGGCATCTAACACAAAAATAATTTATGGCCTGCAGAGTGAATAAAATAATCTTACATTGCAAACTATTGTGTCGGTTTCCACAAGAGAAATAATAATGAGAAAATTTAATTTACCAACAGATGAAAAATTAATTGAATTTGTGAAAATATTTGTTTCCCACTTGAGCAGTTGGTACTGAGATGCTTTAAGATGAATAACAATGTAGAATTAAGTTAGAATTAATCTGTCTCTTGATGTTTTAATCCTTTGTACGAATCTCATAAAACACAGCAGGCCTGAATAGATTAGTTCCACCTGCTGTCATTGATCCTCTATAAAGCAGTGAAAAATATCTGCTTTCCATTAGAAGGTCACAATATATGAGGACTGCTTTAGGCTATTTGTGAGATTCCTGGATTTCTTCAAGGGGGGGGGCAACAGTCACAAATGTTACGAAAATGTCATAACATGCATACATGCACCGTACTTCTTTTCATCTTAGCATGATCAGATCATGCACAGACAGCCTAATGCTGTTCCTACTGAAAAGAAAATTTGATAATCCCTCAAAAGCAATCAGTGGCAGTCATGGCAATAAAAATAACTTCCAATGAACTTCTTGACTCCTGGAACTGAGAGTGGGCTCATTTCATGCTCCGCTGCTGGAGCTTTTCAAGAAAAGGTTGGACAACCATTTTTTGGGGGATGGAATAAGGACGCCTGCCTTGGGTGGCGGATTGGACTAGAAGACCTCCAAGGTCACTTCCAGCCCTATGTGTTTATGATTCTACTGTAGAAAGTCAGGCGATTCCAACAATGGACAGAATAGAGTTTGGATGAAGTACAGGAGACTGGCTTTTGCCGATGATGTTACTACATGCAACACCACCACTCTGGATGCCACATTAAGGCTGTCTTTAGGGTCATCATCTGGTTTCAGGAGGCTGAAAGCCTATGTAGAAAAACATCACATTTTTTTAGTTTTAATTTAGTATTCATATTTAGTTTCAAGGCCAAAGCAATAACATAACATGGACAGTAGGACTAGGCACCAATTTAAGGGAGCTGCCACCCTCACCTTAGACTTAGACACAGAATAACTTTTATTATCACTTTAAATGTACACTAATCAGCATACATTAAAATGAAATGTCGTTGCATGCAGCTCTCAAACGCTCCAATATGCACTACATAAACATGACAAATTAAAAAAAAATTAAAAATATGCATATATCCACATACCTACATATATTATATGACACAGAGAAACACCACAGTCTAGTTCAGATGTATACATGTACATAGTGAGAAAAACGAAACTTGCAAGTTTACCAAATGGATGGCATAGGGAACAAAGCTGTTATAGAATCTGGTAGTCCTGCTAGAAATACTTCGAAACCTCCTCCCAGATGGGAGCAACAGAAAAAGACCATAAAGTGGGTTTTAAAAGCGGGGAGGGACAAAGCGGGGAAATGTGAAAGGTCACCACAAAAATGGGTTTGGTATCAATGACTTTTCTTGGAACTTTATTTCCTATTTACTCTGAACTAGTCCCGATACACTTATTCTTGCTTTATTCCCTGACAATCTGTTTTCTACAGACCATTCAATCTGTTTTAAATCTGAATCAAACACATCATTTGATTAGTAAGTTCCCTTAGCAAAATTGTCAGCAGAAAGCAGGGAGGGTGGAGGAGAGGCATTGCAAGGAAACATGCATTGCAATCAGTGCAAACCATGCAACTAGACCTACAGTGCCAATCCAAAAAGCTAGAGTTTGCATTGTGATGTCATTAATATATATAACGTATACATACATTAATATATGTATATGTAATCATTTTTGTGTCATCACATTGGAGTGGATGCCTATGTTATTTCTCATTGCCTCAAATTGCAATTGTAGTACACAAATCCTCAAGAGACTGTTGCATCATGAAAGTAGTGCAAGATAAAGATATTGTACATTGGAGGTGTGTTCATAGGATGCAGTTAAAAACAGAGCTTAACTGTGGAAATATTTGCTATCAAAGAATTCTGGATATGTCTACTATTTTTCCTCTTTTTCCTCCTATTATAATAATACTGCTATTGTTTGCCCCTCTAGAAATTGGACAATTTGGCATTCTTGGTAATGGCTTTCTGGAAGCTAGCAAAGGCTGAAGTCTCCCGGAGAAAGTGGTGGGTTGATAGAAATCTTCACCATAATCATTTATCATGTTTCTCATTCTTTACTGTTATTGTTACTGTTGGTTTTGGTTTTTTGAGTTGTTTAGGGCTCTGGGGTTATTATGAGGGCAGTAAACTATTAATTGTTTACTATCCCCCCCCTTTCTTATGATGGAACTTTATTATATTTGTTGTTTTATGCAAGTTTTACTATCTTTTGTTGTAGACTATCAGGAATTGGAATGAGGGGGCATAAAATGTAATAAATAATTGGTGTTAATAGTACTCTTCTACTAGGATTACCGTCATGTTATTTGTATGCTTCTGTTTAAGATGTAGCCAAAGATTTACGTGGTACAGGATCTTCCATGATAAATCTGGAAGTATGTTTCTGATCATAACGAAGCAGTTTGTTCATTTATTTGAGAGAAAAGCTTTCCACTTGCTATTTTGCTGTTTCAATAGAAGTGAATATACATAGCTCAGAGTTCAATTGGGGTGCCCTTAGTGCCCTCTAAATTTGGTTGTTTGTGTGCACATTTTGCTGTTTGTCTTTGCATTAAAAAAAAAAAACCCTGCAAATACAGCAAATATTTTCCAGCATAAAAAGTTACA
Organism: Pseudoxyrhopus heterurus; assembly: GCA_032468235.1. Lineage (NCBI taxonomy): Eukaryota > Metazoa > Chordata > Lepidosauria > Squamata > Pseudoxyrhopus > Pseudoxyrhopus heterurus. The sequence goes on along the minus strand of JANHJO010002333.1, from coordinate 61,732 downwards.
TTTGTTAGAATCGTCATAGGCAAACAGGTTATTTTATTCATTTTTGCAACTGAATGTTCCATTGTTATTTTTTGCCTCAGGGTAAACTTGTTTTCAAAGCCTTGTGATAAAAATCTATCAGTGCCTTTTTATAGTTTTTAAAAAATGTGAAAAAAACATCAGCAAGCAAGAAATTATTATGCATTATCCGTTTTCAGTTCCTATGGCATTTAACCTTACATCAGTTTAAAGCTCACATTGTTGCTTTATTATTAATTTCAACCTGGTCTCCTTTGTAAAAGAAACTTTTGAGCTGCCAGTTAATTCAAGTTATTAGTATCCTTGCCCTTTAATTTTAACTGTCTGGCAAAATCTGAAATGTGTTTATAGCTCACAGGGATAAAGACCGTAGATCAGTCTGTTTCAAAATTGGCAACTTTAATATAAGTGGACTTCAACTCCCAGAATTTCCCAGCTAGCATATTGAAGTCCACCATCACATCACAATTTGAAAAATACTACTGTAGATCGTACAGACAAACAGAAGACAGAAGATGGAATTCAAAAATTGCACATTTCACATTAGCCTTGCTAGTCTACAGTTAAATTTCCTTCATCTCCTTATAACAGTGTTTCTCAACCTTGGTAACTTTAAAATAGGTACACTTCAACTTCCAGAATTGGGGCTAGCTGCCAAAATCTGGGAGTTGAAGTCAACCCATCTTAAAATTGTCAACATTGAGAACATTGCTATATACCAAGAATATAATACTTTAAACATTTAAAGTCACTTATTTATGTCTTTTAGCTTACAGTTTTTGTCTTTTATGATTGTAAGTGCTGCCCAAAGTTACCCTATTGGATGGACAGCCAATAAATTTTACAAACAAACAAACAAACAAGCAAACAAACATTGGTTCAATATTTTCTGACAACAACAATTAATGTCTGAATTGAAACCATTTCATTAGGTTACTACCCCATTCTCTATATGGGGCTATCTTTGGAGATAATTTGGAAGCTGTCACAGAGGGTATAAAACCACAATAGTGTATAATAACATCCATCTTGAAATCATACATTGCTTACTTGGGCCTTTGGTTATTATTAATAATGTTCTTTGTGTGCAATCCAAAAATATGTCAGACAATGCCTTGCCAGAATAAATCTGCCCGTCTAGTCATTGAGAGGACATATTGAAAGAGTCCCCTCTTTGAGAAGTTCCTGAAGTATGGACTCTATGGCAGGCTCTCTGATGGTTAGTCCATACTCTATGAGACACCCTTTCCCTGGAAGACCATGCAGCTGTAATCTTGTTCGATTTAACCAGTGAATAAAATCTGTATTATTCTACAGTGCTTTTGGCCCTAATTATAGGTAGCCATGATAAGACGTTTTGATAGTTTTGTTCTTATTTTTTAATTAGGATTGCTTTGGATTTAGCTGTCAAGGGTCTCTCAGAATTGGGGTAGATTACAAATATCAGTCAATCAATCTATTAACACACTTTCTGAAGGGACTTTGGGTGCTGTGGGAATTATAGTGGTCCAATGTGATGGAATTTAATTTGGATATCCAGGAAGGAGAAAGTGCATACCAGAGGAACAAGAGACAACTCAATTCAGATAGATTGTGAGTGAGAAAGAGGGTGAAGATGGTTCTTCCCTAATAGTGTCCAGAGTATATGTTTTATGGTGGTGCTGGTTTGCTTTAGTTTGGCAAGATTCTGTCTCTGGATGGGGAAGAGTAAAAAAAATCTGCTTGGAAGAATCACAATACATCTTTTTTAGTTTTTGGAGCCTGACATCCTGAGACCACAGACTATCTACCTCTTTCTCTAACAACACACACATTTTTTAAAAATAAACCAGCTTCATTACTCATATTCTGAAACTGACTTGCTTCACTATATAGTAACTAAAAAAAATAAAAATAAAACAAGCAATCTCTCTAGGCAATGTCTCCTAGGTCTAACATATCTTTTATTTACTCCTTCCAGAGCAGAGAGATTGGGGAGGAAGGGATTGGAGAATACATAGACACACAATGGGGAATACACATAGAAAATAATGCATTGGTGTCAGCAGCCCAAAGGTGTATTCCCCATTGTGTGCCTGCTTACTCTCTTGTAAACCCTTTCTCTCCAATCTTTCTGTTCTGTAAGAGAAAAAAAGAAAAGAAAAAACAATAGGTGTGGCACAGGATGACATGTGCTGTCTATAAAAATGGAGACCATAGCATCTATGAGTAACTGAGATTTACTGATTCAGAAGATATTGGCTCTATCCATAAATCGTAAAATGTAACTTTTTCCTGTTGCATTTTATGAGTGTTAAAATACATATTTACATGCATTTTCTTCCCTTTGGTTTTCTTTTCTTTTTTGTGAGATCACCATAATCTCTCTCTATAAAGCATCTGCTCCTCAGAATGATCAGGGTCTCACTGAACCCGTCTATGTGGATCTGAGGAGGGAGGACATTTATGATATCACTATAATGTATTTGTAACAGTGTTCCAATGTTCATGCTGCTTAGGAAAATTAAAAAGAAAGTAACATAGTGCCCACATACTTTATCACAAAATATCAATCCTAATGTGTTTCAGTAAAAAAATTATACACTATTTAAAAAAAAAATCATCTTCCTGGATTGGTGCCTACCCTTCTGTTTATCCCTTGTATCTTAGGGAAAGGTGATATTATACTACCAGTGACAATAATTGCATCATAATTTTGGCTTGAACTGCATAGTTAATGATTTAGGTAACACCATGCTTATCCAGACCCTGTACTTTATAAATGATGTTTTATGGTTTAGCCTGATGGCAAAGCCAGTCAATTGTAGCTTATTTAATAAACCAGAGTCAATCAAGCAAAGGCTTATCATGATATCAGAACGAAATCATGGAGTGCAAGCCATCTGTTTAAACTTTTATTACAGAGGATTTACCATATGATTCCTGACAAACAAGTAATATCTGTTAGACAGTCCTGACCAGCTGCTACAGAATTATTATTTTTAAAGTAGAGCCACTCTTCAGAACTGATAGAGGAGCCCCATATCTCCCGTGAATTACTTGTAAGAATTACAATAATCTTCATATCTAATTCTTCAGAAGAAGAATTAGTAATTCGTCAGAAGAAGAATTAGATATGAAGATTATTGTAAAATTAAATTTGTATTAACCTTTGCATCCTACCTGACCTTCCTGCAGCTATTCCTACTCCTTAATTCAAATTTATGTAAGATATATGGTACATATTTCAGAGATCTGTTCAGAGATCCTGTTGCTTGTAGTTATCTGGGGTGGAAGAAGGACTAGTTTAAGAAAATGTGGACAGAGGAATAAGGCAGAGAAACATAAACTATGACTATTAAAAATAATTGGAAGAGAGATACTCACTGATCCATGTGCACAGCAAATTTTTTAAAAACCAAATAAAAACAGCATGGATACCTCAGCTACAAAATTGTCTATTGTTCCATCCCATTTATTTTTATTAGGATTTATTTTTAAGACGAGATTTGCAAATTGGAGAAGCATGTCTTTTGTTCATATCCTAGATGAACTGTACTACAGAAAATATCTTTCAGTCACTGCCAACTAAGCTGTGTACTAACCAAAGAAAGCTCTTGTCATTTTGGCTGCTACAAATGATATCTAATTTGACAAACAAAAAGACAGTCCGGTGAGCAACTGTTAATGGTACAAATTAAGCAGAAACATGGGTAAGATCCACTGTCATAAACTGTCAGAATAAATGCAATAGTGACACTCTTGAGACAAATAAAAAATAAAGTTAATCTCTGTTTTATTTCTGATGTGTTTGTTTGCCCTAAAGAAAAAGGTTTAATTTGGGAATGACTGTCTTATAAATATTTATGACCAGCATAAAGAACAAAAATGCTTGCATTAGTCCTTAGTTGCAAAACTTGATATTGCCTTTTTTAAAGACAAAACCAAGTATTCATGATAAGGAGATACTCAAAAATCAACTTAGTTCTAATGTTTTCTTTGGCATTTCCTAGGTCTGGATAGTGGACATTGTTGTGGTTTTGCTTATTTTAGTAAGGGAGCAAGCAAGTATTTTTTTAAAAGAAAAATACTCTGAGGAAAATGAGTTCAGAAATGTGAGAAATAAATAAAAGAAATTGATGAAACATTTACTAGACATGTGGACTGAACATGGTTTGCATTTATGTTTTTTTTAAAAAAAATATTTAAGGTGGCTAAAGGATTTTGTCCAGATTTACTTTATAATCATACAATCATACAATCAGCTCAAGAGTTTTTGGTGAAGATGTTGGTACTGCTGAAAGTAATATGAGCCTTTTCAATAATAAATGTTTAAAGAGATATCTTGGTCACTCATAGGTTTATTTGAGATGGAGGATTAATGCTGGCCAGGTTTTGCTTCTAGCTAACATTTATCCTTTAGAGATTCTATTTATGGTGAAAATCTTATTTGGGACAAATGAAAATTTAAAATGAATGGAATAAAGGATACAGTTTAAGTGGCTGCTATTCAAACCCGTTAATCCTGCATGCACAATTTGAGATGAGATGCTTAATTTTTTCAAACAATGACCCCACTTTCTCTTTGTCACCAGGGTATTCAACTGCAAAAGTTTGTAATAAAAGAGATTTCTATAAGTATATTAAGTGTTTCTGATCAGAGGCATTATCTGGTGAGCTCAAGGTGTGTGCTGTTTTCTTGACGCCAAGTCTCAAGGGCTTCCTTGAGCCCTGTCTTGAAGGATAAGAGCAGCACTGAATATATATAAAAATGGTTCTCTTGTAGGCTTTCAAGAAATATTTTATAATCAGGTAGTCCCAGATGTATGACCACAAATGGAACTGGGTATGTCTAGTTTGGTGAAAAGAAGCACTAGGGATGACATGATAACAGTGTTCCGATATCTCAGGGGCTGCCACAGAGAAGAGGGAGTCAAGCTATTCTCCAAAGCACCTGAGGGTAGGAAAAGAAGCAATGGATAGAAACTAATCAAGGAGAGAAGCAGTTTAGAACTAAGGAGAAATTTCCTGACACAACAATTAATCGGTGGAACAACTTGCTTCCAGAAGTTACAAATGCTCCAACACTGGAAGTTTTTAAGAAGCAATTGGATAACTATTTGTTTGAAATGGTATAGGGCCGTGATGGAGAAACTATGCCACATGTGCTGGAAGTGGCATGCAGAGCCACATCAGCCGTTGTCCATTGCTCTTCCAGTTTCCGGTATGCACATGCACGCCGGCTAGCTAGTCTTCATGCACGCAGGAGTGCCAGAAGCTGGAAGAGCAGCTTCCCAATGTGCATGTGCACACTGGCCAGCTGGTCTTTGCGTGCACGTGTGCATTAGAAATCAGAAGACCAGGCGCACTGGAAAGCTGAGCTTCCAGTTTCCGGTGTTCCTGCATGGTGCGTCAGAAAGCTGCTCTTCTGGTTTCCGGCATGCACGCATTCCCGTTTCGGCATTCAGTGCCAAAAAAGGCTAGACATCACTGGTATAGGGTTTCCTGCCTAAGAGAGGGTTGGACTAGAGACCTCCAAGGTCCCTTCCAACTCTGTTATTCTATTCTAAATGGGGCTTGAACTTCCATTATTAACTTCCATTATTATAAAATGTGTGCCCGATTTTATGATATTTTTTGCCACTGTCATTAAGTGAATCACTGTGGATGTTAAGCAAAGCCATATTCCCCTACTGACTTCGCTTGTCGGCAGGTGATTGGGAAGGTTGTAACTGGCAATTGGGACATCACAGCTGTCATAAATACATGCTAGTTGCCAAGCACTTGAATTTTGATCACATGACTGTGGCAAAGCTGTGATAGTCGTAAGTGCAAGGACTACTTGTAAATCACTTTTTCTCAGTGTTGTAGCTTTGAACAGTTGCTAAATGAATTGAGGACTACCTGTACTTTCCTTTAGTGGTAATGATATGAGCAAAAGGTGGATGAGAATTTAAAAGAGCAAATTATATTTATAAAAGCAAGCTTGAGAAATAGTTTTGCTATTTGTGGTTAATTGATCAGCATCTTATTATAGAAATCAAAGCAGAAAAGCAGTAACTGCAAACCATGAGATTTTCCCTAAAGGGAAATAAATTTTTCATAGATATGTCACAATAAAATGAATTTGGGCAGTATTTTGATCTATGAATGACCGTAAATTTAAATATTCACTGTTCATACAATAGCATCAACAATTGCTCATCATTTGTAATGACCTGCATGTCCAACATTGTTTTAAAGTATCTTAATGTGTAGAAAATATACCTGTAGGAAACTGAAGATGTTTTAAGATTTTGTGTGTGCAAAACTGACAATGCCTATTTTACAAAGACATTGATTGGAGTCACTGGTAGACAACATTGTCAGATCATCAGCCTCCAATCTTGTACAATAACAAGGTCTGAAAATTTGTGATATGACAACTTATAATATTTCATCACTCTCACTAGAAGATCTTTACAGATATCTAGTATGAACACCAAAGACTTATAATGTCCCATGCAAAATTTTGACATTCCATTGTATTTCAATTATCTTTGATCATTTGGGGATTTTGCTCTTGCAATCCATATGTCTCATATATAAAAGATATTTTCTGACTTCCTTCTTTGTATTATTGTACGGTATGTTTTCTTAAATCAGGATCGGCAGACTTGAACTCTCAGAATTCCCCAGCCAGTAAGCATCTAGAACAGGGGTGTCAAACTCGCAGCCCACAGGTTGGATGCATCACATGCTGGCCATAGCCACCCCCGGTTTAGTAAAGGGAGAAAGAAGTTGCAATACATCATGTGATGACAATGTGTTGTCTACATCCCTTATCTAGACTTCTGGATTTTCCACATGTATACCTCATATCATCAAATGGTGGGATACGCTTCTTTGAAACCAACTAGTGATATTTTGCTGATCAGGTTTGACAAAGTTACATAGCAAATATAACCATAATGAAAATATATTTTAACAGGGGTGTCAAACTGGCGGCCAGCTGGCTGAATGAGTCACATGCAGGCCACGCCCATCCCATTTTCATGAAGGGAAAAAAACATAGCAAAACACACATGATGGCAATAAGACGCCGTGAGTTTGACACCCATTGTCTATAGGAAGACCTAGCAGGATGCACCTTATGAGCTTGAAAACAATTAAGAATAATGTTAGAAATGCTGGAATATGCAAAGTTTTGTCTTTTATATTCAATTAATATGTGTTAATGAAGGTGTAGTGAAACCTCATGGTACTGCATCTCACTGTAACAAACTTCATGTGTGCTGGGCCATTTTACTATTACAATTTATGCCATTTGTGTAATGATGAAATACTTAAAAAGAATACAATCATAAGAAGTAGTTCACCTGACTTTCCTGGACACAGCTGCTACTTCCTTTTTCAACAGGAGTCATGAATTCAGGAGACTCCAAACTGCAACCAGTTCTGTTTGGAGCAATGCTACCCAAATGAAAACTAAAGACAGAAAATCACTGGATTTGGGGTACCCCAACCCAAAGTCATTTGGTCTGGCTAGTTTTTCCAAAAAACCTGTTCTTTCCCCGTTACAGGCTCCAGACAATGAGAAAGAACTCCAGCAACATCACATGGTCATCCCAGCATAGACATATATAACCAAGTTTCATTTGATGACCTTGAGTTGGCAAATGACTTCACATAGCATCTTCATGCATAGATGTTGAACAGAAGCATAGAGTCCTAAGGAACACCACCAAGAAGGGTTGTTGGCTAGATTGCTTCCCTCATCAACACCAATGATATCTCTATATGTTTCTGCCTGTCCAGTGAAGTCAACTAGAGTTCCAGGTTCTGTCAATTAAACCATCTCGTTTGAAGGACCCAGAAAACATGCATTGTTGATGATGTCTCCCTCCCCCAGATCCATACTGCTCCTAACTTTCTTGACTTTCTGCAATTGTTAAAGTCTAGTTGTTCTCTCAGGTCTTGGGTGGTGGTTGAGATCTTTGGGGTTCTCTGAATAATTTTTTATATATGTTCAACATCTCAACCCAATGGGTTTTTAACACATTACAGTTATTAATTGATAAGGTACTATTAATGTGTCACATGTAACCTACTTCTGCATAAACAACTGTACTTCTCCCCCATATCCTCTCCAAGGAAATCCTGTATCAGTCTAGTTACTTCATGAATCTGATGAAGTGGGCTGCAGCTCATGAAAGCTGATGCCTCTTAATAGTTTGTTAGAAAAGGTGTTACCAGACTCCTGATATTTTTGTCACCATAGACTAGCACAGCTGAACTCCTACATCACCCAACTGCAGTTTTGTGAAGGTTAAAGCTGCACAGTTGACGAGAATCAGAGCTCCTTTACATCTGATGCTGATCCCTGGCAAGGAAGCAGGTGTTGGCTATGACACATTTCATTACATTTGCACACTTCCTTTACTGTGACAGGCCTCACCTAAACTCTTACAACTCAGGAAATCTGCTTTGGTGGGTAGTTTGTCAGCAGATGTGATAAATGGAGAACATTGCCAGAAACATTTTGTCAGCTTCCTTATCTTGACTATAAAGACTCTGGAGCACCGGGAAGGAACAAACCCTTTAAACAAACAAACAAACAAACAAACAAACAAACAAGTAGAACACAGTCCTCTAAGCATATTGACAAGAGCGGATGGGCAAATAGCTGCCTGGAACCAGAGTAATCATAGCAATATGGTGGGATCAAACATCTGTAGTGTCTCCTCCATTTCATCTATCTACACTAATGTATGAATCAATAGTTTCCTACTGATTAGATGCTTGTAGCTTCCTAATGTAGCATTATTTTTAATTGACTACAATTGACAATTATTTTTAATATAGATAGAAGATTTTCTTTTTCTTCAATTCCTTTTAAAAATATGAAAAAGCACAACACTGAAAGAAAAAAAAATTGGTAGAAAATAAGAGTTGGCTTTGAGAATCAATTTTGGTCATCCTAGTCTATCTCACATTTTTTTAGCCATTGTGTCCTTCCATTATCTTCTTGGAGAAAGGCTGGAACAGACATGTGATATAACCACACTGATTATGTGTCATCAAGTCTTTATTAGCTCATAGCAACAACATAGATCTTCTCCATGATGATCAGTCTTTAACCTGGTATTTCAGGTGTTATATAAGCACATATTAGGTATTGTTTAAGAACAAGATGTCTTTCTTTAGAGGTTAAATTGGATGAAAAGCCACTAAATGCCACAAAATCAATCAATCAAGAAGGACAGACTTCAGATCTCAGGGCTTCATGGCAAAAGTCTTTTTGATGCCTCCACTGATTTAAACATTCTGTTTCCATTTTGCTGAGCCCTAGGTTGGTTAGCTGGTACCAGCACAAAATAGCATCCCCTATCATAGAATAGATCATAAGCATCTGAGAACCAAACAGTTAATCCACTATTATACCAGATACTTTTCCCCCCTCCAACTTGATGGCTTCCCTCCAGCATAAACATTTATGGAAATTGTAGAGCAGCTTATTCTGTTGGAAACACAGCTATCCCAGGGAAACCCTATAGTAGTACCCATGTTGAAATAGAAAAAACCCAACTCTCCCTGGCTTGGTCACCTAGTACTGTTGAAACCTTGGGATACATTTTCAAGGGTGTACTAAAAAGCAAACATCAGCAATGAAAATTTCCAGAATGATGAAACTTGACAAGGCTTCAAGAACGCTTCATGCAATCCAGATGTGGCAGAGTGCAATCAGAATTCTCTAGAAAGCTGCTACTTCATCAAGCCCTATCCAGGCATTTTTCCTGCTCCAAATTGTTATAGCAGAATTGCCCTTCATCCTCACCCCCCCACTCCCGGTTTGCTTTTGCATATTGATTTCACCGAGGGGTGTTCCTGCTATTCTCTGGGAGGAACCTCTGCTCTTCCAACAGAAAATGAAAATAGAAATTCTTTCCATAGCTAGACTCATAAAAAAAATGGAACAATTAAATGGCATCTACAGTTCATGAGAAGTGAATTACTGGTTGGTAAGCATAATGGGGTCATGAAGGAGGTTGTGAAAATAAGCAGCAATTATACCTGGTAACACTGTCGCCCGATTGTACAGGATTATCTCAGCTTGAACGTTTTAATTATCTTTATTTTGTAATGATTATCATTCAAGGAAAAACTTATTTCGTAGAAAGACCTGAAGGCTGATCCAAGGCCAAATCTGTACCCTGCCATTTACAGAATCATTTCCCTCTCCTGATGTTTTTAGGCTTCATCTTCTTTTCCCATCTCCTCTCCTTATTCCAGGGACAAAATGGAATTGGTAAGACAACTAACAAGGAACAATATTATATTACTTCCTGAAACCATTATTGGCACAAGGCAACATTATTTATTTACATTTTCTGGCTGCCCAACTCCAGTGGACTCTGGGCCTCATGCAAAACTAGAAAAAACTTTCTTGCCCTTGAGTTCTTTCTGCCCTGTTAATTTGGTTGAAAGGCTAATGGCAATGCATGGAGGATAGCAAAGCCTCTTGGGTTGACAGCCATTGGATGGCGTAGACCTTTGGAATGAAATTAAGTCTCTCTTTCTCCCACCAAGTGGGAGAGATCAATTTATAGTGAATTCAAGTGCTATAGAAAAAGTGAAAGTCATCTTCTAGGTGAGAAGAAAAATGTTGGTATATTTTCCTGGTATGCTTAGGGGTCTCACACTGACAATAATTGGAGGATTTATTTTTCCATTAGACAGGACAACCCAATGGTGTTTCAAAATATGCTCTGCAGGTGAAGGTGACTTGAAAAAATGCTTTATCAGTCCGGGTGTGATTTTCTGAAAATCGTAAAAAGTGTTACCTTGTAGATCAGACTGCTGTCTTCCTGGTCCAGACAATACTCAATTCTGCTGATTTTTGTTGATCCTGATTAGTAGCAGCTCTTCAGGATTTCACAAAGGTGCCTTTCTCAGTCCAACTCAAAGATGTGGAAGACTATGTTAGTTTTGAGGCGATTTGGATCTTGATGCTGCCCCTGGCAATAAGATTCTGACTCAGATAATCTTTCGACATTGTTTATTCTGAGTACAAGGTGGACTTATTCTGAGTCCATCTATCTTGGCCTTGGTTATGGAAATTCTCCACATAATACAGTAGGCCAATGGTTCTCAACCTGTGGTCCACTTAATATTTAAATCATAACATTTCTTCAAGCCTTCCCAGCCAGAAATGTTATGATTTAAATATTAAGCCTTGGTGGTCCGTGGCCATGATCAATGGCCACAAAAGGTATTTAAAGGGGGTCCATTGTGAAGAAAAGGTTGAAAACCACTGCAATAGGTCTTATCTCAGCTTCCCCTAACCTAGTTCTTTCTAAAAGTGTTGGGCTATTACTCCCTAAATTCCAGTCTTCCAGGCATAGTGGCTGAGATTTCTGGGAACTGGATTCTGTAACAGGTGAAAAATTCCATGTTGGGGAGGATTGTTAGATTAAGCTTACAATGCATTACAATATTTATTTATTAAATTTATATGCCACCCATCTGACTGATAAGGGAATTCTGGGCGGCTTACAAATATATTAGAATAAAAATGGTTTTACAATGTTTCCTATAGTTCTACAACACAATATAAAGCTCATCCCTGCATTTTAACAAGCTGGCCTTCTACTGTCTTAATTTTTATGGTCTGTCTCTTTAAACCAGTAACCCCAGTCACAGGATTCCAGTTTCCTGAAGATTTGCTTTGCTTTCATATCCACTACTGTGCTTATTAACCATTATCTCCAGCGAAAGAACCTGCTTAGTATTTCCTTCCTGCCTGGAGCGATGCCATCAGATGGGCTATTGCTTTTGATATTCTCCTGGCTGAATACTCAGGAGTTACACCCAGTCCCTTAGACAAGCGATGACAAAGGTCACAGGTCTTCCCTCAGCAGGAAATGAAATTCACAAGGCATGACATTTGGGAGGTGTTTATGGGGCAGGTGGGACTCAAGTCGTAGGAGTCCAAGGTCACTAGAAGTTCTCTAGGTATGGGATATCATCATTGCAGATTGTGTCCCCTTCAACTTTACCTCTTTCTAGCGGAAAGCAGAAGAGCATAGCAAAGTAGGATTATGAGTGGAATGTTTGGAAATAGAAACCAAGGGATCTGTGAAAAAAGTTATCAGGTCATTAGCTCCCTACCTGTTTATAATAGCTTAATTATATGACATACTATTAGTAACAGATCTTATTTGCCATTAACAGCTCCTTTTGTCATCTAGTTAATTTCAATTCATGATTTATAGCCTGACTACTAAACATTTTGGCTAGGAATAGCTGAGAGAAGAAAAAAAACCTCTGCGTAATAAAAAGCAGATTATAGTTCTTCAGTACCAAAGATGCAATAAAAATCAGTAACCTTCATATAAGCAGGTATGTATGTGTAATATCTGTTTACCAAAGGAATATTTCATACTTTTTGCTAGGAGATCCAGAATGCCTCTTTGAAACTTGGCTGAGTACATTTAGCTTTGCTAATGTCGATTCCTTAAAAAATAAAGGCCTTCAGTCGATCATTCATTCAGCTTTTTGCACCAATAATGAATTGCTTGTCATGCACATATACCAATTATAAAAGATACTCTTTGTATTCAGGTCCATGGATGAATAATTCTAAATCCAGCTTGGGTTTATCATGACCAGGCATGCAAACTAACCTGCTAGTAATGGTCCATTGAGTCTTATATATTTCAAGTAAAGTCACCTAAGATGCTATTATAATCCCAGGGAAAATAAATATGTTAGTTGCACCATATTAGTCCTTCTGCTTAGTCATAAAAATAAATAGCCAAAGATGTTTCCCCCCCCCCCCAAGGGGCTGATAGATAAGCAGTAATTTTATTATAATTGAAGTGAGTTTCCTACTTTATATAGTTCTAATATGCATATAATCCTTCAGTAGGATAAATCACTACCGTAGGAGACACATTGTAGTTGCTGCTGACTTCATATCTGCTAGAGCTAGATAGAGTTTATGTATAGACATCTTCATCACACTGGTGCCTTCTGGATAAATTAAGTTGGCAACCTCTGGAATCCACAATGGGATGAAAAGAAGGCCATTGGGAGACATCTTGCTAAAGTCACATGGATGGCTTTAAACTAACTCTGGAGAGGGAGGAAGACATAGAACCATACTGAAGACATAAGATCAAAGACATTACAATGAAGAAATGGTAGGTTGGAAGGGGGGCATTCAAGAATACACGAGGAGGTGCAACAGGGAAATTTAGGAAGGGCATTATTAATGGGCTGAGATGCTTGTACACCAATGTACAGATTATGAGCATATAACATGCTAAACTTGATGTTCTGATATAGGACAGCAAATATGAAATTGTAGATACACTGAAACTTGGTGGGATGGACCTCATGACTAGAATATGATCAAGAGAAAAAGTAGAAAGTATTCTATGAATATAAATCCTGAAGTGAAAAACAGTTTAGGAGAACTATATTTTTAGAAAAGGAAAAAGCAGTCTGATTTACAACAGCAACACTGTAGGGAACAGAAGAGAAATGTCGTGGTTCCGCAGCGCGTGGCGGATTTGGCAGTTGATTCCGACTCCAAAGAAGAGACTGTGTCGGAGCAGAGGGAGGAATCAGCTGCTGACAACATGCCAACAGAAGCTG
>JANHJO010002332.1:151581-168762 GCA_032468235.1 Pseudoxyrhopus heterurus | reverse complement strand
GGTTTCAGCCAGGCCAGCTTCAGGGTTGACACTAGCCTTAATAAATTCTTTTAACACTCAAACTGGACTACTTCACTCTGTCAGAGATTGACACAGTATGGAATTCTGAACTCAACACGCATAAATTTTTATAAATCATATTAGTTTTAGTGAGTTTCTGCAAGGGAAAATATCTTCATCCAGGAAGATTTCACCAACTGAGTTTTTGGAATTTCCTGATGTATTGCTGTGGAGAACCACTATAGATAAAAAAGGATCTCCCACACAGATATGAACCCTCCACTCATGCAGGCCTTCAAAATGAAGGTAATTTAATCTGATTTCACTACTTTGATCTCTTGTCTATTTATTTGCTATCTACAGTACCTTTACTGTTACCATAACCTCAACACATTGAAGAGGATGCCCACCTCCAACTCATAGGTAATTATTTAAGGAGGAAAATAAAAACATAATCCTGTAGAAAGTATTGAGATTAAAAAGAACTAGTGAAAAATAATTCCAATTATTTCTGCAAAAGCTTTAATTGTAGTGATTTATTTATTTATTGTGGTTTTATTATTTATGCACTTATAACTAAATGTAATATAGATACAATAAAACTGATACCATAGTGCAGGGGTGTCAAACTCAAGGCCCAGGGGCTGAATCCGGTCCACGGGGTGCTTAGATCTGGCCCACAGGGCCACCCTGGAAACAGGGAAGGACAGGCCCATGGTGCCTCTGCAGTGAAAATGGAGCTCGGGAGGACTGCCCTTGGCCCTCCCGGGCTCTGTTTTCACTGGCAGAGGGTTGCAGGAGGCTGTTGCAGCCAAAAACGGAGCTCGGAAACCCATTTTCCCTGGCAGAGCACTTGGGCCACCACAGGTGCCCCCGACATAAGTGACGTCGAGCTGGCCACGTCAACCCTGGCCCCTCGAGGTCAAACACAACCCTGATGTGGACCTCAATGAAATCGTTATGACACCCCTGCCATAGTGCATTCCAATCACATAATATAAAATAAGGAGGTTCCAATCTAAGCTAATAATATTGTTTTATCTATATAATCCATAAACTCTAACAGGTAACCATTAATTTGTTTGTTTGTTTACTTATTTATTTATTTTAAAGCAACTTCACAAGGACTTATGTAAAAGGAGAGTTTTAGTGCTTTTTTAAACCGTTAAGTGAGCCAATTACATGCACCATCCCAGAGGGAATTGATTCCAAAGAATCAAAGCCAGATGGAAAAAAAGCTCTTAATCATGATATAGCTGTTGTAGGAAGCAGTAGAATGAAATACACTTTGCCTGATAATCAGGTCAAGTTCATATGAAACACCAGGTCATTCAAATAACAGGGTGGGCCCATTGGCAGGGTACAATGTGTCATCACAGCATTTTGTTTTCGTATCTTCTCAAATTGCTAACTAATTTAATGATTGGTGGTCAAAAAAGATAGGAGCAAAATAAGGAAGGTTTGCATGAACAGCAGTATTCTGGATGCAAAGGGGTGGAGCAGTCAACAGGCTGTTATAACTGAGAGAGAAAAAGAGAGAGAGGGAGGGAGCGAGGGAAGGAGAGAGAGAGATTGCATTTTATATATTTTGAAAATTCATCACTAGTTTTTAAAAGCTGAACTGATAAAAGAGTGGTTGGCTATATTTTGAAATAATAATTATTTCTAGATTATACATTCAAGAAGGAAGCTAATCTCCAGCAGGGCTGACATAGAACTTTTCCTTCTCTAGGTCAGTTGCTTCTCCTAAGTACAACTTCTTACCAAAATTCAACAACTGTTTTTTTCTTCTTCTACGAAACAAGTCAATTTCATCACAGTTTGTAAAGTTGGCTTATTTAAGCAAAACCTTAATTAAGATTGTAACCTTGTGTTTGATCACAATCTTAAACTGTGATAACCGAAACAGAAAATGAAAGCTTGTAATCATTTCAGTGGTGAATCAGAGAGGATGGTGAGAGAAGGGGGTAAGAATGCTGAGTGGGAACACCAATGCTCTCAAAAAGACAGGAAATTCTATTGAATTTTTTTTCAAAATTAACAAAAAATGTTATATACATGTAGTGATTATTTCATTTCTCTTTAAAAGTTTGTAGTGTTTCTACAATTAGCATAATGCTTTAAAACCAATTAGTTTGATCTTTTCACAAGAAATGAACTTATTTCTATTATGAAAAAAATGTACATATAACATCAGGCATTAATTTTTATTTTTAAACAATAACTGGGTGCCCCCCCCCCACAAAATCACTAGAGTGGAGTGTGTTCACGTTCCACCAGCACCAATGCATACTTTATCCTCTCATAAAGTGCTGCTGAGATAATTACTGCTGACAGATTTATTCAAGGTTCATTTCACTTTTTCTCTAGTTTTGCTCTAGTTAGAAGTGCAACAGAGCCCATGGGAAGATCCACCCCTCACACCTGTTAAGTTTCTTCATGTTACTAGGGCCAGTTTGGACATGTCACTTCGAATTAGCATTGTACAAACGCACTAAGTGTGACAATTACTTATCACAGGTTTAACTTATAGGAAAGAGAGAGAAGAAGAAGAAAAGTTTCCAATTCAAGCCCAAGAACAGTGTCCAAATACGAAATTTAAGTCCTTTAATTCAGGTTGTAAGAAATTCCCTCTGAAATTTAGGAAAGAGTTCCCATGGCAGAAATCCTAAACAAAGATCAAAATTAACATAAAGAACTAATCCTGTGTTTTAAAATGAAATGAATATTTTCTTCGGGAATTCATAAATATTCTGTTACATTTCCTGGCATTATTATTCTAATTTACTGATATTATAATAGAGGCAGAAATGCGTGTGCATGTGCGTGCACACACACCCACAAATAGATACATAGACAAATACACAAAACTCATATTCTGCAGACTGCCATATATTTACTGAGAAGGTAACTGAAGGATATGGATATGCTGTAAGGGAGATGTTGTTATCATCCTTTGTAGTACTTGTGGCTATGTTTCTGTATGGGGGAGAATAGGCTGAAGCTGAACCTTAGTAACATAGTTGTTGAATGCACATCAGGGCTCTCTAATGTTGTGAAGTTTGCTTCCTCATTATCACCCAGCTAGATTACTGCAGGACACATTACATGGGGACTGCCCTTAAACATTAGTCAAAAATTGTGATTGGTCCAGGATGTGTGTGTGTGTCCTGATCTCATCATTAGGAACATCTGATTCTGTAGATCCTGCACTGGCTATTAACAAGTTCCTGGGTACAGTTGAATGTGCTAGTTTTGATCTTTATGGCTTGTAACCTGGGTACCTACAGGATCATTTGCTCCAACCAATATTGGCTTGATCTTAGAACAGCTAGTTCTGTCCCACCATTTTTAGACCTTGAGAGATTGAAGCTAGAAGGTGCTTCTTCTCTATAGGAGCACCAATGTTTTGAACAGCTTCTTGATGGTCATCAGGTTGGCCTCCCCCTTGCTGGCTTTCCAGAAAATGTTAAAAACTGAATTATTTCAGAGGGCCTTATCTTAAATTTACATTTGATGCCATCTTGTTTCCTAGCTACTTTTCTTTCATGTTTCCCTCTTTCATTTTTTTATATTTCTCAAATTAAATTTCATGTCAGCTGAATGCTCTGTTAATTCTTCTTTAAAACTTCTAGTTCAGTTAGAAAAACAAAATCCCAATAATATTGTATGTACTCCGGCAAGGCACTAGTATATGGGGTTTATGTTTGCTCCAACTTACACACTTTCTACGAATATGAACACATGCTGGTACTGGAAATGTCTTTCAGGACTATAAGTAATCCTTGACTCACAATTGGGACTAAAACTTCTAGTGCTAAGTGATGCAATCATTAAGTGGGTCATCATATGACCATGCCTTATTTACAAGGCAAATATGTCAAACTTTTCTAGTAATCAAGATTATTCAGAATAAGTGAACAATATGTTAGCTTTTTAAATGATGAAGCTGACAATTTCATATATCAATGAGATTCAAGTATATTTCTCTTAATAATAACTACGTTGGATATGCGTAAATCTTCTACAGAACTAGTTTAGGCTGCTTTTCTTTCGGAATTCCAGAAATGTAAATTTCAATCTGTCAATATGAAGAAAAGATAAATCACAAGGGAAGAGAGTTTTGGGATCATTTAACTCCTAAAGTATAGGAGTGGGTCAGGTTGTTGTTGTTTTTTTGTCATGACATGTGTAAAGCTATGAGTAACCTCAATTTGTATCTGGGCCTACCATATACATTAATATCTGTGATTGGACCTGTTATATTTCAATTTGCAGGTTATGTTAATATAACGAACTTAATAGAAACTGAAGGCTACACTGAAGTGTTAAATCCCTGCAGCAATATCAGTGAGTCACTCTTTGTCTAATAATTGCAAGCTTGGGCATTCTTTTAATGAGTTTTGTGAATATGTCATCACAGAGATGAAATAAACTATCACGTCTAAGGGGTATTATTTTCAATAACACAATTCCGAAACATTTCAACACATTCCATTTTGATTCATTAAATACTCCAACACTGAAAGAACGGTCCCTAGACACCAAGAAGAAATGTGTAATGTAGCAGCCAAAGATTAGAATATAATTTTAGGCAACTGTTCATATTAATAACCATAACGATCTGAAAAAACAATTCTACATTTGGTATTTCTGTAAATATGAGCTCTTAAAAATATGGGTATTAATATTTTTGAACTTATAATCTGCCTACAAATATTTTACTCCCTTACATCAGTTGTTCATGAGCACTTGGGGGAGGGGGGAAAGTTGAGCCAATCAAACAGAAAAGATATTATGGTAATATTAGCAGAATATACATACAGTGGAGTTTGGAGTTGCTAAATATGCCACAATTTTGTTAAAAATAAAGAACTGCTATAATTTACACTACTATAATATACCTGTGACAAAGAGTAGTGCATAATTGGCTTTTGCCAATAATTACAAACATCAAAGATTTGATAAAACTTTCTTGTTTAATGACTGCAATGACATCTCCAGGGATATGAAATATTCTTGACAAATTGCCTATGTGAAAAGTTTAAATAATTTAACATTATATGGCTTTCATTATGGGAAGTGCTTCTTCAAAAATGTTCATAGAATCTATGTGGTACAACTTTTTATCTCAGACAATTATCCTTTTCTCCAAATAAGCTTATAAGCTGAATTCATGTTAAACCTGTATTGAGTTCTATTTAATTTTTATTTATTTATGCAAAGATTTTTAGGTAAATGGAAGCCTCAAATTCTAACAGTTCTACTGGGCATCTCCAAACACTTTTGTTTTTTTCCCTGCTTTGTGGAGAAGTTTATTTTTCAAAGTGGCTGGAGTAGTTGAAAGAACTGTTACTGATATTTTAAAAAAGCAAACAAACCAAACAGTCTGAGAGGAATGTAGAGTTCAATTATATCACTCTTTGGACTCTGACCTTTCATTTTTGCAAATACTCTATACTCGCTTTGGGTAGTATAATTTCTACTGTTAATAATTCAATTCTGACAATGCAGGTTCTTGTTTTATAAGAGAACATCAATTAATTATACAGTATTAATTTCAGGGGCTTCTACTTGGACTGATTTTCAAGTTATTTATCTGGTCCCTGGCTAAGTCCCCAAATTAAGCATTTTTTTTCAGCTGCTTAAAAGAAACCAGTATGATTTTGCATGGCTAGAACTATGAACAGTGCTGCAACTTTAAAGTTTAAATCTGCAGCATCTACTCTGTACTTTCCAACCTGTCATAATTAATTCAGTTCCTTTCAACTCTGAAATCTCCACAATAATAAGAACTTTATCAGAATGGTGTTAGTACGAAGTAGCGTAGCAAACGAAAATCCCGCCGGGAGCAGTCTAGAGCCCTCTCTTCTAAGCAGTTATCATTTTCTGAATTACAGGAACTATAAAAGGACACTCTACTCAAGCTGCCGCTGAATGTCACCTGAAAAGCAATCACAAAAGGGCTCTGTCGTGGCTTATCTCTGAGCTCTGTCACTACGGCAACCAGCAGGGAATAAGTATCCATGGGTCTATGAATTTAAGAATCCCATAAAAGCCAGGGCTAAAAAGGCATGTGCAGACTCTCAGAGATTGACTGCATTAATACATTAGCAAATACTGTGAAACACTGGATAAATGTCAGCAATTATGGAAAAAGCATCTAATAACGATATTCGTTGTCTGTCAAACCCCCGCGAGGTTTGATATGCAACTGCCACTCAAAGAGCTGCTGGTAATTTTATCTCTTTTAGACTTCTGAATTCAAATCATTCAAATTGGAAGGTAATAAACTGTATAACAGCTTATTTTGAACCTATCACAATTGGCAGTAAGTAAATAATGCAGAGAAGAAAACAACTGTTTTACTATACAGGAGGAGGAGAATTTTCCTAAATGTCTGATACATACTGTAGATTTCACACACACACACACACACACACAGATACACACATGCCACCATCCTGCCCTAAAATCAAGACAACCTATTAAAAAAAACCCATATCTACAAATAGCATGATTAAGATGAAAACAGGACAGGAATCAACATTGATATCACTGATGTAACACATTTAGAACCAGCAGCCATTAAGCAGATTTTGCCAGCCAAGAGCAAGTGATATGGACAGCTCCAATTCATCTAAAAAGCAGTGAAGAGGCCACTGTTTCATTTTTTAAAATATATCAATATATCAGTTAAGGACAATAGCTCTTTACGGTACTAAAAATAAACAAAAATAATAGTTTCATGATCTCCAAGTAAAAGCTTTTCCTGTCAGCTAATGCACATTTCCAAGATGTTAGATTCAGCCATGTACTGTGTTCTATGACATGGTCCACCCCAAAAACATATACTGTATAGATGGTACATGTATGTATACATGAAGCAGTATTCAGGAGATATTTAGCTATGTCAGTAAATTTTCACATTGGTAGGTAGTTGGTAAAGCCCCAGTAGCATTATTCAAACTAGTCAGAAAGGTATGGGTATTATATGGTACAAATTCTTCAGAGAAATTATCCTAGGATATTTTGAAGTTAGAAAGAAAACAGAAATTTTTGTTCCCTACGGAACAAAAATGGGTTACATATCAGCATATATGCACATGTGCCAAAGACATTTAGAAAAATTAACCATCCATAATTTATTCACTTCAGTTAAAGTTCAAATGCAGCAGCTCATGTCTTGGCAACATAAATTGAAGACTGTCTTTTAAGATAATCTTCAGAAATAAAGTTATCAGAAGGGAATGTATTAACTTTTTTGAAATCAATAATGTGCTTTCTGCTGTACAAAGTGGTGCTACCTAAAATGTTGAAGTACAGCATTCTGTTGGAAAAGCTAGCTGAAGAAGTAGACATAGTGATTTTGTTAAATTAGATCTACAAGTCTAGATCTAGCCACCAAGTGAATGGGAGATGGTTTCATAATGAGTTCTATTATAATGGAATGTAATCAATTAATAAAATGATTCCATGACCAGCTCTTGCCAGACTTTTAACATCTCAATACGAGACTACATTTATTTTTCTAATCTTCAGAGTAGCTGAGTTCCAGCAAAAGCAATAGCCAAGTGTAATTAAATTTATACTTTATCAGGGCTGTCTTTTCAGTGCTCTGACTAATAGAAGAATTTGACCTGTTAAATACTCTTTGATTTAGGCTGTCTGTTTACTATAAAATGTTAACCTAAAATATTTCTAATTTCAGCTGGACAAAGAATATTATTGCCTTGGTTCTGCATGAAAGAAGAGGCAACACGGATCAAAATAACAATCAACAGTACAGGGTGTTATTTATTTTTCTGAGATCTATATTGTCTTTCTTCAGGATATCAAAATGATTTTATTTTATCTGCACAGGAACAAGTGCATGAGGTAGCCTGGGCTGAGGAGAAGAGACTAGCTGAAGTTACCTAGAAAGTTTCCATATTTAAGAATCTCTATAGTTCTAGTCCAACATCTTCACCACTGTATCACTGTTATTACACAAATAATGCAAAATAGAGAAGGCTGATTTGTTTCTAGTATAATAATAACCACAGGACAGGGGTAGATAAGATGGGGCTACCAAGGCAGGATAGGTGTGAGTTAATGGACAAGAGTTTTTTAATCTACAGTTTTATGCTACTCTCAAACACTGTATAGGAGTGATAGATATACAATAGTAAGATGCTCTACAAAAATTTAATCCTTTTGTTTGATCTTTGTTAGAGGAAAAGTATTGGAATTCAAATTCTATTTTTTATTCTAAAACCAAAGGTTGCTTCCACTTTAGTCTTTTTTTAATATAGTTAATAGAAAAGCATTCTATTTCACACAATGCGTTCTCCAAGAAAAATAACATCAATCTCTTGGCTGCATACACAAACTGACACCATTTGGATTATCTTCTATTTTTTATCCCCCCAAAAAAATTTTCTATGAAATCCGATGTGATCAGTGTTATATCTGCTTCTAGATTTATATTAACCTTCCACTTAAAGCATTATAAAAATGGAATCATACTCTATTCTGTACCCTATAATATTTCTGCTGAACTGTCAAGTGAAAACCTGAATCAATAATCAACTTTTGCTCCAAAATTCCAAATTTTTGTTTAAAGCTATAAGGACTGTCATCCTGAAATCTTTGCTAACTTTAGTTGGCTTCCCATAATATCCTATAAATAAATTCTAGTGGTAGATAGTACTCAGCAGCACCATCTATTTTCTGTTCTCTGCTTCACTTCTTGGAGGTGGAGAAGGAACTGGAAGAAGAGAAAAAGTTACAATTTTAATTCCTAAAGAAATTCCAAAAAGAAGAAGGCAAGTGATGGAGCTACTGGGCAATTCTAAATATAAGTTTCCAGCTGTTTGAATATTGCCACAATCTGCTAGAAAGTTCAGTAAAAGGGACCTTGATCTCCTTGCCTTAGTCATGAAAGCCAGCTGGGTGACTTTGCGCCAATCATTCTCTCTCAGTCCAACCACCCCACAGGGTTGTGGGGAAAATAGAGGTGGGGGGAGGTATGTTAGATTTGTTCATTGCCTTGAGTTATTTGTAAAATTAATAAAAGCAAAATACAAACAAATAAAACAAGTCCTCTCCCTTCCTTCTCTCTGTGAGTCTGCTGTTACTGATATGGAACTAAAATTGGGATTAAATTGTTTTATATATGTACTTCCAAGTAATGCCAGTATGGCAAAAGAGTATATTCCTTAACTTTAGAGTAGGCTAAAATAGGACTTTAAACCAAGGCCTACCTATTCAATATAAACATTAACGTTATTAGTGTACAAAAAGTAAACTATTACTTAATCATGCTAAATGTCGTAAATGCCACTTGATTGAACACAAGGAAATGCTATTTACTATTTTGTTAACTGTAGAAATGTGCATCCAAAAATTTTCATTCATTTAGAAAAAACCACAGCTGAGAAATTTAAAAGAAAAAGAGCGAAAGAAAACATCCTTCTGGAATATGTGTTTTTCTAACTGTTTAAAACATTAAATTGTTCCTTGTAACTATTCCATAAGGTATTAATATTTTTTAAAATGTGTTGCTATTTTAAATCTCATCACAAATGGTTTAAGTAAAAAAAGCTAAATAAATCTCCACATATGTGATGACAACATCAGACAATAGCAGATAGCAGAAGCACAAATCATGCAAGTAAAGCTTCTAGTATCAAATATTTCTTCTAAAATACTACATGTGAAAATGGAACCAGTAAGTGGAAATCAGGAACTGTGCTTATGTTATAATGAAATGAAGCAATTATACACTCCCAGTGCTAGTAATGTTTACATTCTATAGAAACTAAAAAGCCATTCTTAAAGTGTAAAATGGCATTTTAACAATTTTGTAAGCTCCTTGTTTCTCACAGTTAAACTGACACAGCATGAAAATATTCCCCTACTGGCTCACTTTTACCTACTGATTTTCTTTGTGCAAGTGTGCAAAAGAAATATTTTTTTAAAGTCATTACTGACTTCTCAGTCTGTATCCTATATTTTATTAGACTAAAAATAGCAAAGAACGTACTGTCATTCCAAAGGGAGGACTAGTAGTGCTTTTAAAAAGTCTCTTGACTTTGATGCATTTCTGCATTTAATGCAGAAGAATGAAGCTTATTAGGTTCATAGGAGGCTCGATTACACAGAATCTAATTATTGGAAGTTTATTTAGTTGCCTGTTTGCTAAGGCAAAGGTTAACAAGAACTGTACTGAAAAAAACCTCCTGTGGTATAACAAAGTATTTTTATGCTGTATGAAATGTAAATTAAAAGTATTCTAATCAAGTCTGTCTTTAACTCTTTCATTATTAGAAGTTACTATTAATATTCTTGAAGAGCCATCACTGAGACATTTATTAAAACTAAGTTATTTCCAAAAGCCTGGAATTTTCAAAAGGGGGAAACTAACACTTAACACTTAGAAACAGACTTCATAAATAGCAAAGGAGGGGCAATTGTTCAGATTGTTATTACTAACATTAAATCTTCATAAATATTAAGTTGGAGGTTCTAATTTCAGATAAAATTAATTATATTTTTGGGAGTAACACATTCAGAAATGTTTACACAGCTGACGGGCTCAGCTGCAGTAGTTTCAAGCCGGGAGCTTTCTAGACTCATTTGCTTGAAAAGCAGATGACTTAACAATCACCAATTTCATTAAACTTGAAAAGGAAAAAGAAAATCACCTGCAACATTGTCACTTGTTAAAATAGAGTTTAAAACAGATTTGTGTGTTTTATTCAAGCTGGACATCCTATCATATAGGAAAGCTTTTCCTTTTTGTTTAGTTGGCTACTTTCCAAACAGCTGCTGGTATTTGGATTAGAAATCATGGGTTTTCAAATCCTTTCTGGCCTAAACTCAACTAGCAACAGATGACAATACACCAATATATTTCAGAGGTTGCAATTAACCTTGTCTATGTTTGTTTTTGTCAAAAGCTTCAGTTCTACATCCAATACAAGGACTAGCTACTTTCCTTGAAAATACCAATGTGGCACTCTTGTGCCAAACGTACAGCAGTGAACAGCCATTCTTTGCCCTCACAATCTAAGTGAACTTAAAAAGTGTGACAACTATTTATAACATGCTACACATCAAATAGCAGATAATGTGGAATGACTATAAAGTCTCGACTGCAGCCAGAAACATCTGTTTTAGGTGAATTGTCTTACATATTCAAGATTATTTTCAATTTACAACAATATGCATGTATTTCAATAGGTAACAATAGGAACAAATAGGGTGAACCATTTGTACAGAGAGAAGGTATAATATTGTTATAATTAACAAAACTTGGTGGATGAAACTTATGACTGGAATGTACTGCTAGAAGGATACAAATTGTTAAAAAAATTCAAAAGAGGAGGTGGAGTTGCATTATATGTAAGAAATCACTACACCTCTACAGAAATGCATAAAAACAAGGCTGAAAGCTTTGTTGAATGCACGTGGATTAATATAAAAGGAAAAAGAATGATATTGCCATAGATGTATAGTATAGGCTATCCAGGATGTAAAAAAGATGCTGAGACCCTAGAGTGAGTACAGAGAAGGGCAACAAAGATGATAAGGGATCTGGAGGCTAAACTGTACAACAAAAGGTTGGGAGAACTAGTCTAACAAAGAGAAGGACTAGGGGCGACATGATAGCAGTCTTCTAATATTTGAAGGCCTATCACAGAGAAGAGAGAGTTGACCTGTTCTCCAAAGCACATGAGATCAAAAGAAGAAGTAATGGGTGAAAAATCATTAAAGAGAGATCCAACCTAGAACTAAGGAGAAATTTCCTGACAATGAAAACAATTAATCAGACTTTCCTCCAGAAATTGTGGGTGCTCTGGCACTAGAAGTTTTCAAGAAGAGATTGGACAACCATTTGTCAGGAATAGGGTCTCCTGCTTGAGCAAGGATTGTATTAGAAGACCTCCAAGGTATCTTTCAACCTTGTTAATCTATGTTCTAATTGTCTCTTTCTACAAAAGAACAAAAAATACTTTTCCCTCATTCCTATGATCACTTTTCACAAGCGTTCATGTAAACCTACATAAAGGGTAACAAAAATGTATAAAATGACACACGATTTTTTTAAAAAGTAGTCTCATATTTCATGAAACATATTCCCTAATATACAAGACTAAGCACTTGTGATATCTTCTTGCAGGAACATCTTGGTAGAGAATACTGTATGATTCACTGATCTGGTGTTGTCAAAAGCAATTGAAAAAGTAGTTTACCAAATGATATTCATTCATTCATTCATTCAACAACATATACAGTGACTCCATTAAAAATCCACAATTTAAACCCCATTCAATCTCAACCCCCCAGTGGCAGTGACAATAGAATAAGGCAAGCCACTTGATCAGCTCCAAATGGGGGTCCCCAAGCCCACTGACAAAACCATGTCTTCAAGGACTTGTAATCATTTCACAAAGCATATCAACTGTTGCTTTTACTAAAAAAAATCTGCATTAAGAATTTTCTCCTAATTTAGAAGCCATAAATTAATGGTTCAGTTGCTTTAATGTACTACCGGTACTAGTCAGATAAATTAGAGCATTTGGCCATTCTTGGCTGATCTTGAAAAGCTAAACAGAGCAGGATATTTAGTAATTGGATAAAA
This sequence comes from Pseudoxyrhopus heterurus, assembly GCA_032468235.1. Classification (NCBI taxonomy): domain Eukaryota; kingdom Metazoa; phylum Chordata; class Lepidosauria; order Squamata; genus Pseudoxyrhopus; species Pseudoxyrhopus heterurus. The sequence continues at coordinate 156,134 of JANHJO010002332.1, read as the reverse complement.
GACCACCAGGAAATGCCACAAAAAAGAAAAGATCTAGAAGAAGATGCAAACTGCTTAAATATTCTTACCAATAAAAGTACATAGGTATGAAGTCAACTGAAGTCAAGCTTTACATAAAAACATTGTACTAAATTACAAAACATATTTGCATAGAAATATTATTGAAATGTAACAAGTATTTCCAACAGAGAACCACAATATGGATTAGAAAAATACACTACAGCATTTACAGTAATTATGACTTACTGAGTCATCTGTAGCAGAAGCAGGCCAGCCTTCCCAATATTGATGACGAACAGGGATACTAGTCAAGTCATACACATTTCGTTTAACCTGCCGTAAACAAATAAAGACATAAATAATGAATGCAAATACTTACTTTATACAACCACATTCCTGTTCAGTAATTTAAATACAGCAATTGTATGTGCCGCTCAAGTTGAGAAATTGTGATTTTTTAAAGCAATCATTAAGACCTCTAATGAAAGCTAGAATCAAAATTTAGTTGTTTACTTCCATATCAAATGTTTTACAGACACATCCATCAAGTTTACTGTGAAATTACTTGGACATAAATGTACCCGGTACATGTAGCAAATACACACTCTCTCTTAACACACACACTCTCTCTCTCCCCTCCCCTGGTTTTAGAAAGTGATGCACCTGTTGAACTGAACTGTAATTTAAGAAACCTTATGCATAATAGCTATATTTAATGTGCTACAATTTTCAAAGTTGTTTTTGTTGCAAAGGTTGCTGCATCATTTTTGCATACCAAATGAAACTTTACCTGATTAGTTCATAACATGGTTGGTTACAACAATATTTCTGCATTTTGTTATCTCTCTCTCTCTCTGTCTCTGTCTCTCTCTCTCTCTCTCTTTCTGTCACACACACACACACACACTTTCATGTGTGCACATAGGCACGCGCACGCACGCACACACACACACACACAAATGCATAGGGTAACCAAGAAAACATTCAAGATTTTGTGTTTTAGATTACAAACCAATAATTCCAGAATGAATGTTTTAACAAGTGTAGGATAACCTACAGAGAAGAAAGATAAGCTTCCTAAACAGTTAAGAATATCTTTAAAAAAAATCTTTTCCATGTCAAGAGGCAACAGACATGACTATTACCGTATTATAATTGACATAAGAAAATTCAATACTATGATGTGTTTCCTAAAATGAGTTAGTATGTCCAGAAATAAAAGGTACTGAAAATAATTTCCCTATTTTATTTATTACAGAAATTAATATTATTTTAATAATTAAGACACATACTACGAAATAAAGACAAGGAGTTTCCTTATCTAAGAAACCAATGTTAGTCATATAATAAAATCTACAAAAATAGCAATAAGAATAAATACTTATTCCAACACCAATGAAGTAAAAATAACTAAATTCGGGAAACTGGATTCCTTACATTCTATTCTAATTCCAAAACACAACACCACAGCATTATGAAATAAACAGTATTCTCCTTTTTCCATTCATTCATCTGTAACTCAACTGATTTCAATAACATTCCTTTGCTATTCTAAGCCTGAAAGGCATTTCTACTTATAGTGTTATGTTGGTATAAAGCACAATGCCAGACTGATGTGCTGAACTAAAGTGATCAAAGTTTGAGTAATGTTAGCCAACGCACAACTATTATTCAACCAGAATGACATCTGTTGAGCAGCTTGTTGCAAAATACACTAGTTGTTAGAGACAGGCCTCAGCTGGGAAGTAGCAGGTAAAATGTATTTAGGCATGCACTGTGTTTAGTTAAACAAATGGCTGAGGTTATATTCACAAATGCCTTCTGAAAAGATGCCAAAGCCAGTCCTCTTTTGACCTATAGGTTTTTTTAAGTTGCTCTCTGATAATGTATCAACTGGCATATTTTTTTAAAAAAAGACTATCAATGCAATGTTTTAAAATGAACAGATCCCATATTAATGCACAGAGGATTCTACGCTGAGAATATTTTATGTAAAATGAAGAAGCTTCATATGTTATACAGTCAAGGCTTAGCATAAAAGTAGAAGAACTTAGGTTTACAGATTGACATGGCAGTTTCTTATAGTAAATATTTGGAAATAGTGGCAGCAACAATGGGCCTTCAGCTATTCCTCCTAAGTATCCCAAATAGACACTTAAGCCAACACCATAGTGGTAACAATATTTTCTTGTTGTTGAACGCTTGGGGAGGTTGGATGTCTCAGCTGATTGTCTTTTCCCAAATTAGACAGACAGAAATCTGATTAATTTAAATAAGGGGGAAAAATTAAGTTGGTGTTCAACATTTGCAACATTCAAGAATTAAGAAAATACACCATTTTCTCTTCCTCTATTCTACGTAACAGCCTTCCATATGTCATGGGGACGCCCATACTGATCTCTGTTATCCATTATGGCTTTGGTCAAGCAATATAACTTTTTTTTTTTAGTAAAACAGAAAAGGCACGGGCTAGAATAACAGCATTTATTGTACCTCTATGCCCCATTAGTGACAGTACAGATCAGTTTTTAGCATTTTGGCCAGTGTGTGAAAAAAGCAACAAAGTAGTATTCTATGTAGCTATGATTTCTAATGTAGAGACTATAGTACTATCAAACCAACCTATTGCCGCCTGCATCCCACCACTGGAAGATATATGCACTCAGGATAAAACATGTATTTCAGAAATGAAAATATAGCTAATGCACCAATTCTGCTATATTGTTGTCATAAGCAAATAAAAAAGCAATCAGCAAAAAAAGAGGGGGTTCAGATCTTGAGCCCCTTTTTATGAACAGTATTTACCCTAATCTTGCAATTGCTGATCAATCCTAACATCCCAGTTCTTATATTTCAAAGGTTGAAGAGGGAACAATATTTTTCACATGTGCATTCAGAATAGTAAAAGAACCATCTTCATTTTTAGCCTATACATCTTCAATCCGAAGGCCTCTTATTTGAACAGATTCCAAATTAAATATTAGTTCCTTGTAAACCACCTTGAATTGGAAAATTCATCAGCCCTAGTTCCACTTATTTACTTCTTATTTATCATTTTATATAAAAACTAATATTTTATATAGCAATTGCATTTTATACACAAAAAACTGTTAGGAATGAATATAGATTGCTAGTGAAATATATTGCAACATTTCATTCAGAAATATATATTTGAACAGCTAGGATAAAATAAGTGACTCCGGACATAGCAAAATGGCTGCTAATAAATATGACCAAAAGATAATCTGCTTTGGGGGATAGGTAATATATTAAAAAACATAACACCAGGAACTAAAGTTCTATAGCTTCTTCTTCCTACATGAAAATTATTGATTTTAAAAATAAAATCAAAATGTTCTTTATTTTGTAGATGTGGCATTATTATAAGATTACTCTCAGCAGACTAACATGATTTGTGCAGCAATGTATAACTGAATGCTGTTTTTTAAATATCACATGCCCTGCCCCCAAAGGTTTGTTGTTTAAGGGCACATGCAGAAGCATTGGAAAACAAACAGATCAATAGAACAGACAAATGGAGTGATGAAGGGTCATTTGCACAGGATTGTATTACAGAACAGATAGGCTGCACAAATTCTCTTTTTTAAGGATGAGGAGGATAAAAACAAAACATTAGATACTGAGTTAATCAAGAGGCTGCAGCCCTAAATTTATTTATTAGGAGGTAAATCCATTGAACATAATGAATAATATGTTCAAGACTGAACTCTACAATTTAAAAGGATACTACAGAAGGTGTCAAGCCTCATTAAAGAGCAAAGAGTGCTCTCAAACAATTTTAGGGGCAAGATCCTGTTTAAAATCATATACAAAACTTAATCCAAATTGTATATTATTTGATGATAATCTAACTGGCATCATAATAATCTAATTGGCATTTCTCCTCTAGTATCACAGCTTTCATTATTTCTTAATCCTTCTTTTTCCTTGCCTGTTTCTGTGAAGTCTTTCCCCCCCCTACTGCTCCTCCATTTCTCTTCAAAATTTGTTTGGTACAAATGAAGAAAATTAGGAATGCAATCAAAGAATGTAAAAATATATGGAAGAGCCATTATTTGAGAATTGATTTGGAAGTCAGTCAGAAAAATACATTCCAGAGTACCTGTTGTGGATGAAACGTAACCATATTTAAACCTAGCCCTTGCATTTCCTAAATATCTAATGAAACATCATCTAGTTTTTAAGCTCTTCGTGGTTTTTATTTTATTTTATGATCCCTGACCATGATTTCACATAAAAATATGTCTGAAAAATGCTGAAAAAAATATTTTGAAGTAAGGCTATATTATCAATGAAAAAAGGACTCTTAAAATGTGAGTATAGAAAATCTTAATTGTATTTCCAAAAGCATTTGGAAGAGAACTGCTTCTGTCAAGTTCCTCTCCTCAGAATGTCCTTTGCCTGTGATATAAGAGAATCATGAAAACTATCCCTGAAGCTGCTATTTGCCAATATATAGATAGATAGATAGATAGATAGATAGATAGATGATAGATAGATAGATAGATAGATAGATAGATAGATAGATAGAT
>JANHJO010002332.1:132381-142644 GCA_032468235.1 Pseudoxyrhopus heterurus | reverse complement strand
ACGGAGATGAGCACCGCCCCCTAGAGTCGGAAACGACTAGCACAGATGTGCGAGGGGAACCTTTACCTTTACCTATGGGACCAAAACTGTTTGGGTCACTTTGGTGATACAATATTCACTAATGACTGGACAAAAAATGGGTTGATTTGATTACTGTATCTCTCGTCTACTTTTGCCACCACTGAATCTAATATCTTCCTAGGCTACTTGGGATAAATCAAATGTGGTTGGTGTGACTTTATGGTATCTTTAGTTCTATTTGGAGGATTAATCTTAGAAACTTACGTTGGAAAATTCTTTCACTGCTTGGCGCCAAATTCTGTAATTTACATGCATTTGCTTTAGGGAATATTTTGTTTCAACCTTAGTGAAAAGCAACTCCATTCTGAACCTTCTGTTGGAATAAAATTTGAAATACTTCAAGTGTTGTATATTCCAGTAGAACAAGACCCCAACATATTTTGAGTGTTACACTACAAGTATTGGAATGTGAAATAACACTGCATCCAGCAAAAATTAAATTTAATATAGCCAATAAACAATAACAACCCCCTCACTCAAATAATGTTTCTATATAGCTGTAGAATTGGAAGAACTTTATTCCAAATGCATGTAAGTGTAGGGTCTACTTTTTCCATATTGAAACTGGCCTTGGCTGCAACAGCTGTCAAAAACAGAAAGCCAACTATAGTTTGGCAGCACACTGCATTTTAGAAACTGTCTTTAAAAAAACATTAGAAGTCAATCTTAGGGTTCATGTAACACACAAAGCTGAAGTATTCTCTATTTTGTTTCAGTTAAGAACAAAATAATTTGTTCTAAATTAGGAACACAATGCTTTGGTAGTAAAAATACAAATTTTCAATCTTTAAGGTCCGAACAGTTTAGAAGTTGGATATCCAGAGAGAGATCCATTTGTCTAATCTTATATCGTGGACATGTTTGTGGAGAAAATAGAAGAGAGTTTTCAATATGGCTACAACAAGGTTGTAAAATGCCTTGTCCACACATTTTTAATAGACATTTTTTACATTTTGAAGATACATATATTCCCTTGATGCTTAGTTTTTGATTAGCTGTCTCTTTTAAATTTTAATGTATATTTTAATATTTTTGAAAAAATATTTATTATCCACTCCTACCATGTTCAGGCAGAAGTGACAATAAACAGATTTTTGTCAAATGTTTTATTGAGATATCTCCCAACAGTATTGATAGCATAACAATTTGAATATACTTGAGTTGCCAAATCATCTGTAACCACACAAAAAATATAGAAATAGTGGGAAAACAGTTCCAGGGAAATAGTGCTAATTTCAGACAGAGAAAAAAAAACTTTTACCATAAATAATTGTATGTTTGCTGCCTTACTCAGATAAAACTGTATAAAAATTATTTATTTCTTCATATATATATATGTAAATCTCTCTCTCTCTATCTATATATATATATCTATATCTATATTATTCCATTTCATTGTTTGTATCATCAATGAGGTATTCCAGTCTCCGATGTATTTACAGATATTTCTTTACATATATTCAAAAACCCAATAAGATAGGCTAAGTCGAAAAACAGTGGCCTTGGTCATAAAAAGTAACATATTTATTTCATCTCCTGCTGACTGCATGGACAAATCCACCCTATTTTCTTGGCAACAATATAGAAGTGATTTACTATTGCTTTCTTCTGAAATTTGTTTTTGACAACATGCTATTGTGTGTGTGGAACAAGCCAAAGATATTTATGAATCATGGTTTATGGTTTAATATGTTATATATAAATCCATCCAACTGTGGCTTATTTAATAAACTATGACTACATAAAGCATAGCTTTGCACAATCTATGAACCCAGTGACTGGCCAGTTACAACTAAAGAGGTATTATATTAAACCAAGATTCTGAATTGGATCTCTCTTGCTGCCAATCCAAATCCAACATTGTCTCTTATGCTTCCCCATCTATTGTTTGGAAATGAATTGGGAGTACAACTCTCAAAGAATTTTTGGTCATGCAGCCAATTCTGAGAGTTGTAGTACCAATACATCTGGATGACACCATGTTGGGTAAAGGGGTTTATTTTTTTTTACCTATTGCATTTAAGATTTAGAAGAAAAGATTCCTGAACATATTTTTCTTGATGGTAAAAGTAGCTCATTTACACTGACTTTATTTAAAGACACATATTTAATTTCAACTATACAGATTTAGTACTTATTGACATTTGTGGAACATTCTCTCCACAATATTTGCATATAAAAGAAAATAGAATTTCTTTATTATCCATGAGAGCTTTGATGCATAATTTAATGTATAATCACATACTTTGGATCAGTGGGTATGAAATCAACATTCTAGAAGAAAATCAGCAACTAAATGTTCTTTTATTATTCATTATTATTCATATTTGCTATAAATAGTAAGGAAAGCTTCAATAACAAAAACGAATGTCAGCAGCTTGCTGTAAATCAGATATATTTATATAGTACTTTACGTGGTGCTACTATTACTAAGTTTCAGAATAATTTAATATAATACATACCTATATAAGAAATCAATTTCTTTTTTTAGCACATTGCTTAGGCAAAATGTTTATTTCATAACCTTATTATTGGAATGAAAGAAAATATTTGTTCAATATTCCTCTATTACTTTCAATTAGTGTTGCAGCTATATGTGAGATAAAATATTAGTATTCCCCTTCCAAGTATTTTTTTACTGTGATAACCCAGCACAAAGATGTATCTACTTTATCTATCAGGCCATGTATGGTGACAGCTGCATCTGGGAACAACTTAAATTTCATCTTAGTGGAATCTAATCCAGAGGGTGGTACAAACAGCATGGAAGAGTCAGTGTCAAAATTAAACAATGCCGGATTTCCCAAGAACAGATGCTTTTCGCTTGCAGCTGTAAAAATCTTAAAGCAATCCTGTACCACTCTGTCTGGTCACGCAACAACTACAAAGCGAAGCATAAATTTGGCCACTGATTGCAAATGTTTGCTCAGAGCTTTAAAAACAGTAACAGGGATTTATTGTGGGTGATTATGAGACTACATTACCTTTTAAATTAGCTTCGTGGGAGTTTAATTTGCAGCATGATTTTCATATAGTGACAAAAACAATTTTAATATTTTGAGTTTTAAGATGTTATTTTTTACATATAACAGAGCTTCTTTAACCATCCATGATATCAGTTGTGTGTCAATATCATTTTAATATTATTTATCTTCTACTTATAACTACAGTTCTATTCTATAACAAATTGAGGTGTATTTGTGTATGAGAGCATATGCACTTATGTATATGTACACAAAAAGACACAAACCCTACTCAGTCTGTACCGTACAGAAAAGGACAGTGATATAGCTGCTACTATACTGGTGCTGAAGAAACTTCTTATAGCAAAACAACCATATGATAAACATCATACCTATGATATGATCCTAATTAATAAAATGATTATAACATGATATTTTAATATATTACATTAATATTCATTCTAAAAGGGGAAAAAACACTAACATTATGCTTATATGTTAAACAGAAAATGTGGTATGAGATTAAGAATCATCAGGATTTAAAGCATTGGATGAACCAACCACAACCATACAAAAGCCAAAAATCTGATCTGTGATTGTATTTTTAAAAATATAATTCAAAATTTATTAATTAGATTTATAGGGACATTGGTTCATAGGAGCAATACAATGGTATATTCTTTTCAGATTTATTCTACTCATATTATATATATTATCTCTATATTAATTTATCTGTACTTGCATATATTTAGGATACTTGCAAATTAACCTTAACATTAAAATACACTCAAAAAATACTTTCAAATCTGCAATTATTTTTAACAGTGATTTACAGAAACTTTTAGTAGAATTAGCAGTTCATTAGCACTTCTCTACTTATCAATATAATTGGATTGTTTGATGGATTCATTGTTTGAAGAAGTCATCTTTTTCACAAATCTACTTTTAAAAGGCAAGGTGAAAAATGACCAGATTAATAAGTCTAATAATTATCTAAAATAGCATAAAAGATACCAATTTTAGCAGTGGGGAAAAAGACATGGGCTTTACTTTCTTGCATTTTATATATTTATTAAATATGAATTTATATTCTTTATTTCTTTTCCCTCACTACATTGTGTCTGCTTCATAGAAATATTTAAAAATATATTGAGAGTGATCAGTAGAGCTCAACTATGCATATTTTTCAATACTAAAATACTACACAACAGTTAAATATAGAAAAAATGCAATCCGCCAATGAAAATATTATTCAGGTATATTGAAACATAGATCTCATATATCAAATTATAAGCAATGCACATTTATTTGCAAAGGAAATAGCACTGTTAATGCAATCATATCGCTTTGTGAACTGTAACTACTTACCTATTTTTTTCTATCATTTTAAAACTGACATGCTTTCAGAAGTATTATTCTTGACATTTAAAGAAACATTCCTGAAATGTAAGGCAAATTTTATAATTTTTAATTAAATTTCTCTATCAATTAGTCGAATTAAAACCCAATTTAAAAACCTTGAGGTATGAGGTACAGTTTGAAAGTCACACACTTAAAATTCTTTTTTTTTATGTCCAAGAACAACTTGCCTGTTAATGTATTTGTAATATAAGCAGCACAATGCTATGCATATCTATTCTGAAGTAAACCTTATTGACTTCACTAAGATTCAGTCTCGTTCATTAAAATTCACTAAAATCAATTCTCACTAAAAGTGCATAGAATTTCAATGTACTTTATGTTTATATTAGATTTTATACATACCCTCTCCCAAGCAACTATGTATAGCTATAAGAATATATTATATATCTATAAATACACACACTTAAGTAAACATACAAATGTGTGTGTCTGTGGGTGTATATATGTGTGTGTAAATACACATGCACATATACATATATACATACAGGGTTAGGGTTAAGACTAACAGATGTGTGACTTCTAATTAGTTATAATAATCTCTGCTTCAATGCTATTGGAAGAAGCTTCTCTTTTCCATAGAAATTCACATTTACACCCTTTTTAATTTTACTTTATGGATGTTTCAAAATCAGTGCTTTCTTTAAAAAATAATAATAAAGGTATCTTGTTTCTGTGGAAAATTTCAGATCTCTACAGTGGTAAGTTTATCAAAAAATATTAAAATATAATTATCCTAAACAAACACAGTCCTGTGAAACTAACCTCACATTCATATTAAAATACAAGGAGCCTGCTATAATGAATTTGATTCATCCTTGGGACACAAAGCTTTACCACAGTAAACTCAGTCAACTGTTGCTCTTGCTTTTATATTCATGGTACTTAAATAGCGGACTTTAAAACAAAAACCAAAGGGGAAAAAAATCCACCACCAATTGGCTTTTCAGACATCCACCCTTCCCAAAAATAACGCAGTTGAAAAACCTAAAATGATATGAAAAGGCTTCAAGGCCTCTTTTCTCCCTTTCAGAGAACTTTTTTTAAAATTTCTGTTTGCAGTAATCTGCCTTTCACTTTCTCCTTGCTACAGAACAAACGAGGAGGCTCAGGACTTTGAAAAGGGGGCTTGATGTGTAATGGGCCCACTAGAATTAATTTAGTTGCACCAAATCCATTGAGCACTGAAGGGTTCCCCCCCTTCTTCTCAAATCATTCAAGTTGGATGCAGCCCCCCAGCCTTTGTAATTCTAGTAAAGCACTTAAAGTGCACAGTAGGTGTTCATCAGGACCATCTGGTCAAAAGCAAAACAAGCTGCTGATTTTGCCTTTGAATAGAATGAAGCAAGTGTGAATTAGTCTCTTCAATTAGCACTATTACAACCTGTCAAGTGCATATTGTAAAACAGGATTATTACAGTATTGGTCACCAGTGCAATTATTTACTCTCTGCCTTTTCTTGCATATAAATATGTCCTGGTTTATTAGTTTCTGATACCCAGAAGTGGTTTATTTAAAGCTTATGCCTTTCCAAGATGTCGACTATACAAATTACAGGTGATTCTAGCAATACAATACTATATCAAATAATTAGCAATAGTTTTTTTAATGAAGAAAAGACTTTCACTATATTGATTTTATTGTTTCAATTATGTATTTAAAAACCACCATAGAGTCAGAACTGCACAGATATGCCACACATATCTTTTATATATTAAACAACATTTTGACACCAATATATCTTTATTACACTGAGCTAATAAAAAGAAAAGACTCCTTTCACATCAGGCTCAATTCCTGGTAATAGACACAGGCATGCAGGTCTTTTGGCAGAGTTATGGAAGTGTTTGCCTTTGCTTTGTTCTGGGAATTTTTCAATTTCCCTGTCTAGCCTACAGCGCTGGTATTCGCTGGTGGTATCCCATTCAACCACTAACTTGGCCCAAACCAGTTTAGACTCCAAAGTAGACAAAGTACAACAATGTGCTGAGCTGCCCAAGCAGATACAAGGATTCAAAATTAAAGAACAAATTTCATTTGTAATTAAAATTGTTTTCTTACTAGCAGCCCAACTTACCAAACACACTGATCAATGTAAGGCACTCTTTTTCTGAGGCAGTTCCTGTGCAGTAGGGGAACAGAAGGCTATAGACTGTAATGTTAGGGTGACTTTCTTCATTTCTTTGTTAGTACTCAGACCTATTTTTCGAACTGTGTTTATAGATCCTTAAAATATGGACTTGGGCTTCTAATTGCCCAGCAAACAACAAATTCAAAATGTCCTATATCCGTTTTTCTCACAGTAAGCTCTAACAGTTCAATATAATTAGTTTAAAATGTATCTTTTTATCTGTTTAATTATCTAATATATTTCAAAAGCATGTTGTTAATAAAAAATATCCAAACAATGCATATACAGCATTGGTCATGATGAATCAATGGGAAGTAGAGTTGCAGAACCAGGTTGCAATATGGAGGAAACTAAATTTTCAAAAAGTTTATTCCCCTCCCCCCAGTTTAAAATTACATCCTTGGAACACTGACAAATTCATTATCACTAGTCCAATAAAGCAATTGAAAATATAAGCCTAAAGTTTTAAGAGAAAACAAATGTGCATTTCCACAATTTTAACATTAAAAATAAATAAAAGATTACAATCGCCTTGAGGAAAAACCTGCTATACTAGCTGAAAATAAAATTCAAATTTCTAAACTTTACAGAATAAAATTTTAGTTTGATTCTGGTGCTCTTAGCAGAAATATTAATTAGCAAATCTGTTTAAATTAATGGAATTATTGGAACAGGTGAGTCATTTTATGGCCTGATTTAGCTAGTCATATTACTCATAGAAGCTTGGTTCTACACCTATATCTCTCAGGTGAATTGGACAAAACTCCCCTGCTGCTACCAATAATTCCCCCGTTAAATCCAAAAGCAGAAGTTATGTGTAGTCCCATTTGGATATTGTTGATCACTTATTTGATGTGGAGAGATCAGGTCACTCTTAACCCTACATGCTTCCCATTTTCCTAAACTGCTGATCCATATATCATACTGGAGTAGGTACATACAGTTATGATTGCTATATGTGAAGTTAAAAGTGTACATTTTTTGCTGTTAACTTTCCGAGGTTTCTAAAATGTCTTTAAAAAGTCCTATTTATCCTGTACTTATATATATCGTTTCTCCAAAAAGAAACCCTATCATGTTTTTGAACGCATGTGCCCAAAATTAGCCCTACTTAAGCGCCTGCGCAGCCGGTTGCCAACCATTTCCTCTGCTTGCTTGCAGTGCTGACAACACGAGGTAAGGAGGCAAGTGGGGAAAGGGTGATGCGTGTCGCTTGGCCTCCGGGTGTCAGCGTTCCAATGAAGCTTCCCCATTTCCTTTTATCACTCAGAGAAAAAGTCCATCCAAGGTAAAACATTTATTGGAGAAACCATGTTTGCACATCCGAAGGAATCCCGAAACTATTTTTTCATTTTCATTTACCACAAAAGAATCTTAAACACAGCCCCCCATCTACACATCATAAATCACATTGTCCAATTACACTTTTCCACTTGGCGCCAATTCTTCTTCTCAAGTCGCCAGCTGCGCATTCAACGACCTTGACTCTGGTCAACTATTTGTTTTGACTAACTTTCTATTCACTAATATACATTCCCCTCTAATCCCCAAACTATATTTGTGGCAGTTTAGAAGTACCCAGATATGGCTATGGCTATGGCTAATACATATGCATACTTCTAATACTGACACCGGGTCTTTTTGCAGCTGTTTTGCGTGGATGGCTGGTGCAACCGTTAGGTAAGCCAGCACAAGGCGCATGGGGAAGCTCGTTCCCCTGCCTCATACCAGTACATGGGGGGAGGAAATTAAGACACCCCCCCAAAAAGCCCCTACCCGGTTTTTCGGGGGTCAAAAGAAAATAAGATCGAGTATTATTTTCGGGGAAACACAGTATATATTACTTAGACAAAAATTTATACACTGGGTTTTCATATTTTGGGTATACACTAGACAGCTCATGACCTTTCAGAATTTTTCCTCTCTAGATTCCTAATGCAGTGATATGTTACCTAGTTTGGTAATAAAATGTCTGCAAGAAAACAACCAAGTTGAGAGAGGACCCCACAGTTCGACCCTGAACCACAAATAATTTTTTATCTTCGTGCCTTCAACAATGAGAGAGCTTCTAATGTACTTCCTTCACTGGAAAAGTTGGGATACATTAACAGAATGATCTGCTTTGAAAACAGTATGTGGAATTGTACAGCACAGTCAAACATCAGCATAAGAAATGTTTTATGACATGCTGTATTATGCCATAAACTGCTTTATGATATTTATGTCATAAAATGTTTTACAAAAATTGCCAAATTTCAATTCCCCAGAATCCTGGATGCATTTTATAAGTTAAACCATTTGAGCTATCTTGGTTCAAAACATTTTGTCCCTTGGTCTACCATTTTGCCCAGTTAAAAGTTATAGGAATCAGAGATTTAGTAGTATATAGAAAGATTAACATACATACATACATACATACATACATACATACATACATACATACATACATACATAAATTTGGTTCCATTTTTGTTCCAAGTTCCATGAAGCCTTTCAAATAAAAATTTCCTTTGGCTAAGCTAACTGGTGACTACTTGCAAACACTACTTGGCAAGAACATGGAAATTGTTTGCCATTATCTTCTTCTGGGATATTGTTTTGACTTCCCAGTGAAGCTTGCATTTATGGCATTTCTGCTTTTATATTTCCCAATCTGGTATCTTTCTATCATTGATAACAGTTGATGAAAATCTTACTGAAGTAACTCTGTCCTTATATGGCAAGATTATGGATCTCATCAGTAGGAAACCAGTCATAAAAGAGCAGTGGATTGTTGTTGCTTGAAAGAACATTTTATAATCTCAATTTCTCTCCCATTTCCACTGCAAATTCATATAGCTTAGAGAGACCCCATTCACTGCAATTTCATTTTAATACTATAAGCCATGATGGCGAACCTATGTCACGCGTGTTGGAAGTGGCATGCAGAGCCATCTCTCCAGGCACGCCGAGCCATCTCTCCAGGCACGCCAACCGTTGCTCTTCTGGATTCCAGTGCGTGCATGTGTGCCAGCCACCTGGTCTTTGCGCATGCAGGAGCACTGGAAACCAGAAGTGCAGCTCCCTGGCACGCATGCACGTGCCAGCCAGCTGGTCTTTGCGCATGCATGCGTGTTAAAAACCGGAAACCAGGTGGCCGATGCACATGTGCTCACTGGGAGCTGCTCTTCCTGTTTCTGGCACATGCACACGTTTCGGCACTCAGTGCCTTTTCGGAGCCCGCACACTCCCTTTTCGGCACTCGGTGCTGAAAAGGTTAACCACTACTGCTATATGCAGTGAAGTAAATCTTAATGAAGGGGGAGATGTATCCCAGTTAGAGGCATGTAATACATTTAACTGATATGAGCAATATCTATGATCCTAGTTTCCATTGGAAAACTGTCCAAATGCCTTAGATATATAGGTTAAAAAATAAAGAAGCATGTATGAAGACACCAAATAAATCCAATTATATGGTAATTTCAATGTATTAGGTATTCTCAAATTTTGAAATACGAATAAAATGATAAATTCATTTGTGTGACCTTGTCTCCATGAATAAAATAGTTATTTTACTGGGGCTAGGCAAGATTTAAGTATATAGTAATAGTAATAGTAATAGCACTGTATTTATATACCGCCTATCAGGGCTTGCAACCCTCTCTAAGCGGTTTACAATGTCAGCCT
>JANHJO010002332.1:0-12121 GCA_032468235.1 Pseudoxyrhopus heterurus | reverse complement strand
TATATACCGCCTATCAGGGCTTGCAACCCTCTCTAAGCGGTTTACAATGTCAGCATATTGCCCCCAACAATCTGGCTCCTCATATTACCAAACTCGGAAGGATGGAAGGCTGAGTCGACCTTGGAGCTGGTGGGATTCGATCAGCCAAGCTGCTGATCTGCAAGTCTGCAGAGTAGACTGCAGTACCTCGTTCTAACCACTGAGCCACAGCAGCTCCTTTATAACTTTTGTTACAAAACAAAATCTTCTCTCAATCCCTTAATATTTCCTATTTGGGAGTCCAGCTATTTTCGCCCAATATAGTCTCCTGAAAATGAGATGAAGACTACATTTCCCAAACTTCCTGGGAATTCTGGGAACTTTGGAATGTATGAAGTTGCAGAAGATTGTGTGAGGCCTCACTGACTGCAGCCCACACAGTGAGCCTTGTGCTTTAAAAAGTTTGTTATAAATGTTAAACACACAAACAAAGAACCCACCAGCTTTGCAATTCAGAGCATCTCTGCGCTCAGAAAAATGGATTCTATGAAATTAAAGACTCGGTAGCTTCCAAAACACTTTAGAAAATTAGTCCTGGCAGTCGTAAGCGGGACCTCCTGAGGAGATGGCTCCGATTCAACGCATGCATCTAGGTAAGATGAGAGGAGATAGGAGGCATGCTGAAATCTCCAGGGCTAGAAATATTGGGGCAAGTAGAAAACAACTTTTCCCTTCCCGAAACCTTTGCAGGATGAGAATGAAGGTGGTAGATCCAGCCTCCTAACTCTTTCAAAGGAAGATAATGCCAGTTGACAAGACTTTGGATTTCTCTTTTCCTTTCGAAGTCTGACATTGGCATCCCCTCTGAACTGATTCATACTGAAGCTACGCTTGGCCTAGTTCAGAGCGGATGCCAAACTAACTCCTGCTGGACAGGCAGATGGAATATCGGCAGCCTTTCTTAAAAGGGTCCATAACTCTCTTTTGGCATTTGATGCCACCATAGAGGAAGTACTGGTACAATGAAGCCATGGTCCAGAGGTTGTCTTCAACTGGAAATTCAGCTTTCTGTTGAGCAGTAGGCCTGGCCTAAGCAGAAGAGATGATTGCCCCTAGGAAGGCCCTGCCCATAGCTTAGTGATCTCAAGTCTTGAAATACTATTACCCCACTTCCCAGTTTGAATGGGACAGTCACTGCAATAATGTCAGCCTTCTCTTAGGCAGCTGGACAAGAAACTGTTAGAACAAACTTCCAAGGACACAAAAACTCTGATAAGGTTTATTGCAGAAAAGCTAACGGAGCCCTTATGAAAGAGTTCCAGCTAGTGCTGTGTATTAAAAGCGAGCCCTATTTATATTGATATTAAGGGTCAAATGTTTGCAGCTGTTTCTCCTGCCTGGATGCTATGAAAGGCTAGAAACTATTTTATTTTGGATAGGAGGGATGATATCTCTTGTTTTTGCAAAGGATTGTGTTACCAGGCTATCTGCTCGTGACTGAGAACTGACTGGCGCAAGTAGCCTCTTGTCAGTGGCACCTGCAGGGAGGTCCAAAGAGGCAAGTGATGAAAGCCACATGATCAGAGTCTCGCCTCTTTGTCTTGGCAGGCCACATGGATCCATGTACAAAAGGAATGGGGGTGGGGCTGACTGTGCTTCTGTGTTCACCATCTTGCTGCTTTTGATGCCATCCAATGACACCACTGCCCTTTTTTTTCCCACCAGTGTCTTCCTATCCACTAGTTCTAGCCTGGGATGGTATTGGGAAAGAAGTGTCACTTCCAGCCCTTCCCCCACTCTTTCTGTTCCTTTCCCTTTTGGGGGGAGGTCTCCATTCCCGCCCCTATCGCTGCCATTGTTATCCTGCAAGCGTAATATATTTTGATAACTGATATAGCCTTTTCCCAGTCTGGGGCTTTGCATTGGTGTACGGTCCATGCCATCAAACCAGTATGGGGATCAACTGGGAATGCTGGAGATTGCATATCTAGAGGGCAACCAGGTTGGAGAAGGTTGGAGTGAGACTAAGGGGAAAGATGGTACCTTCTCCTTTTCCTACAGGGGACTAGGGGGGGACTACAATCCTCTTATTCTAAAACATCTTAGATTGAGGATTCAATTTTAGGTCATCACAATGAAATAAGGTCCCCTACACAACTGCACACTTCTACACATCTCTTTTCCCTGTTTCCATGAACTTTTAGGCTGGCTATAGGGTTTCATTGAGGGCAAAAGAAGAAGGGGACGACAGAGAATGAGGTGGCTGGATGGAGTCACTGAAGCAGTCGGTGCAACTTAAATGGACTCGGGGGGGATGGTAGAGGACAGGAAGGCCTGGAGGAAAGTTGTCCATGGGGTCGCAATAGGTCGGACACGACTTCACCACTAACAACAACAACAAATGTAGTTCATACGCTGATTTTCCTCTCTGTTACCTATTCCATCTAGCCCAGGAGAAAAGAATGTTATGAACGTTCAGATACATGCTGCACACATGCCTTTGTATTTTTATTTCCTTTGTCCCTTACAATGTTGGTATTTTTTCTTTTTTGGGGAGGGGGGTATTTATTCATTTGGTTTTTCTGCTTCACTTGTGATCAATTCTTTAGAGCTTTCAACCTGATGATACAAGATCTGTAAGAGGTCTTGTTGTTTATACATTAGCATATGAGCATAGGAACTGCCAGGACTCAGTGTAATTTCATTTTGTTGATACATTAGTACAGGGGTCCACAACCACCAGTTGTGGCCCACTACTGGTCCTCAAGCCTTTCGGAACCAGGCCGCAAAAGTGGTGGGCAAGCAATTAGCAACTGGAACTGTGTACACGCTTGCCCACTGCATCCCCCCCACCCCACTGTCTCGCAAAGCCGGACAGGTTGGGGAATTCTGCATTAGTAGGTCATCAAGAAAGTTATTTTTCTAAACTTCAGATAGATCATCTGCTAGGGTTTTTAAGTTATTAGCTCTGTTTCTTGCTTGGTGGTGTCCATCTATCTTATTTAAAGCCTCTTCTATCCATTTTTGTAATGTTGCTTGTAACAGAGCTGCAGTATTCATAAATGATATTAAAGGACTCTTTCTGGTCTATCAAAAATGATGTCCTTTTGGTGGGTCTACGGCCAGTTTTAAAGGAATGTATCAAACCTTCCTCATGTCATTTGTTGACATGCTCTAGATTTCTTAGTGCTGTCATCTGTGGCATCTCTGGTGACTAGTGGAAAAGAAAATCAGTTGAGTAAGAAGTATTTTTCATTTTTACCATCATCTCATGTTATTTTGGTCATGTTTTCTAAACTTGTATATAGCTTTTTTCTTTTTTCTTTCTTTTTCTTAAAAAGGAAGAATACAGACATTCTTAAAGACAGTTTTGAATAATTCATCTTTAAAAACTAAGTTTAGAAAAATCTGAATACTGCTAAAACACAATCTCCATTTTTAAGACTTTCAATGGGATCTTCCATGCCAATAAAATCCTCTCATTGCCATATCAGGCAAGAATTCAAGTAACTTTTTCCAAATTTAGATGGAAGGACAGTCAGTGTCTAATCCATACTGAGCGAGGAGGCTTGAATGCTTTTTTATCATGCCATTTCCTCTACAGTCTTCATTACTGTCTGAAGCATCACACTTGTAAGTAAGAAGAAGATTCATGAATTTTGAAATGAGTTTTGAAATCCTCTGTCTTGTTCCTGTTTTCCTCTGCTGTTGGGCCTCATCTTAGACTATTTTGATTAGAGCTCAGAGACTTCAGGAATGGGTAGCATTCAAATAAAGTAAATCAATACATAAATAGGTATGTACCACGCTGATAGTAGGTAATCTTAATAGAAACTGGGAATATAAAATCAACTGAATTTTAGTCATGCAGATTATTCTTACCATGCTCTGCTGGCCCATTTTGTTTAATCTGTTTTCTACCCAACTTTCTAACTACTGGCAATCGTTTTCAGAATATATAACAATTATTACTGCTACAAATTTTACATCTTAGTACTTTTCTTAGTGACAGATATGTAGAATATTAAAGGATACCTATATGTAGCAATGGTAAACCGATGAAGTCACTTAACATTTTAATAGACTCTGGTTTAATAGACTCTGGTTTTCTGCAAGATGCTAAAGGGAGAAAAGACCCTTCAACTTTCAATCCATTTAAATGTGATTATAGGATCTAAACTACTAATAGTGAAAAAACATTATTTTTATAATGGTTTTCCTTCCAAATTATTTGGAGGAAAAGATATTTATTTATTTATTTATTATTTGCACATACCTTAAAATTATTTAAATATTAAGTAAATGTACTTAGAATATTGATTTCGACAAACAACTTCAAACATTAATAAATATTAAGTGACATATTTCCTGGCTCGGTGCAGAAAATGTCTTTGAGTAATCTCTGCAAACTAGGCATTTTTCAGACATAGTAACTGGGAATTTGAGGAATTGTAGTCTCATTACATCTGAAGGACATCCAATTTGGTGAAAGCTGATCTTGAAAACCTTTCCCAGAGGGACATGTGGGCAAAAAGTGCTTTAATACATACATTTTAAATTTAAAAATCTAGTGATAAATTTCAAATATAATGGAAAGGTTTTATGTTAGTTTAAGAAATAAGAAATCTCTCTTATCAATTCAACAGTATTGGAGTATGATGATGTGAGCCATTTTGTTTGAAAATAACATGTTTTCTGTGACAGGACTAACAACCCTCTGTCAAGCCAAGTTCCTCTTGAATCATTGGGTGTTGGCAGATATTGGTTGAGACAGATTTATGGCCATAAGCAACAACAGATTAAATGCCTCTGTTGTTCAAATCAGGTTGGATAAGATTGGATAAGGTAAAGTTGGATAAAATCTATATGTTGCTGAACTGATCTGATCAAGCTCTTAAATGTTCAGGAGACAATCTAGCTGGCTTTTTGCCACTCTTCCCTTTTTCCAGAGTTCAGAACCACATCATTCTTTATTTAAAGTAGTTCTGTTTTTTCAAGAGAAATCTGGACGTATTATCAGTGGATGGGAAAAGACTAGACTACACTCTCTTCTTTTTTAAGATCATCACCATTTTCGTCTTTGAAAAGTTACAAGCTACAAATTACACCTGTTTAATGACAGGGTCGAAGAAATAGCTCCCACTAACATTGTTGGGATTTATGAGAGACAGAGAGAACATTTCTTTCTTTCTGTCTGTCTGATCAAAATGAATGTAGCAGGGCTTTGTAATATTGAAGCCACCATTGTCACAGGATGAATTCCTCTGCTTCAAAATATTATTTCCCTGTGGCCCAGAAAAAATTACAACAGTAATTATCTCTCAAATATCATTTTCCATCCTGAAAAATCATTCCCTCTCTCTCACCTCACCGGGTTGTTGTTATGGAGAAATTAGGAGGAGGATTAGGTATTAGGTAAGTTATTTGTAAAGTAATAACAGTGGGATAAACACATAGTAAGAATAAATCATTTTCTCCTCCCCAATACAAAGAAATTTATTATAAAGATACAATTAGTTTTTTGTTACGAGCAATGAGGATATGATCTAAAATTATACTCAGGTGATGTACCAATGTCTACATTTCATTGTCAGATGCGTTGTCTTGAATTATTTTGAGATAGCATTTGATATCATTGATTCGTTGGATCCAATTTACCTTATACTTTGGCAATTACATGCAAGGACCCTTCACTTAAGCAATATTATTTTATTGCTGAATCTCATTATTATGGTTCATTGCATCATCTGCGATGTTCATTCAGATTGGATTTGGCATTTTTGTCTACCTATCAATTCCTTCCCAAGGACCTGGGATAGACAGATGTGGATGTTTGATAGTGCTACAGTTATTACCTCAGGATATAAGCTGTTTCGAGTGAAGTTTCCTTTTGCAATTGACTGATGGTGAATTTTTCAGGTGGTTTTCAAGTGGTGCTCAGTTGTTATTGTTGTTGTTTGTTAAGGCCACCCAATTCCAATAAAACTCTGGGTGCCTTATATAATATTAAGTATGTAGTTAAAACATAACATAACAAAACATAACTGTTTGGACAAGATTTTTATTGACTAAGTCACAGCTGTGTTGTAGTTGCTCAAAGTATAAAATTAAAATCAAAAGAGAGTGCTGTGTTGTATATCCTGTCAAACAATAATAACTAGTCTATCCATGTTTATTATAGTTTTGCATGCTGAAATTGCTTGTAAGACCCACCCATAATATGTATCATCATGTACATTTCATTTCCTAACAGCATACACAACCACAAATAAGCTTCTATAATTGTTTTTAAATGTTTGTGTAGCTGTGACCTTGACTCAACACTTGTGTTTTCATTTCTATTCCTCAGTATGAGAATAGAGAGGAGGACCTTTTTATAATCTTTTTCTTTGCATATGTTATGTAAAACATAATCAGTTTTTAAAAGTAAATTTACAGAGTTTGTCAAAATTTGATATTGTCCTTGTTGGTCTTGTCACTTATTTCAGTCATCCCTTTGAATGATACTTGGATATTTTAACAACTGAAACCACCATATACTGTAAAGTCTATTTTAACATTTGCAATATATGCAGCTTTCCTCTACTCACTGAATGATTAATATTCACAAAATAAATTTGTGGCTACAACAATTCAGTATTTTAAGTAAATATTAGTATACAAGCATTTACCTCCATCTGTTGATGTATGTAATGTATGTATATTCCATAATTACATTTAAATCAATTGTAAGAAGTTCCTAGCCTTCAGTAAGAATCCAGCAGGCTCAAGTTGACCACACTGAGGAAAATTAAGGTTAAAATTAAAACTCCTTAATGCTTTTCTTTGAACAGAATTTATGTCATATTTTTTAAACCTATCTGTTTTTTCATATTAATTCTTCAGGTAATCTTTGAGCATTTTAGTTTGAAAATATATATAAGAGAACTACAGTTCCCATAATGAAAACTATCATAAGATTTTATTTTTCTGCTGCACGAAAAATCTATTTTGGTAGATGTATTTGCCAAAGTGACACATTTTTTGAACTGGTAAAATTCTCTTTGTATATTTTAGCAATTGTACTAGTTGAATTCTAGCTTCGGTAGAGTGATTATAGCTTCTTTGCAGTTTGCTGCAGAGCATCTGTTTTCTTTTTCTTTTTTTTCATTTAAGAGAAAATATCTTACATTTTATCTTCTAAATTGCAAATTTTGTGCCAAAATAGGTGGCTAAGCCTGCAGTTCTTGGCTAATGGAGAAATGGGACAGTAATCCATGCTTTGTCTCTAGTAACAATTTGTGTATGGTGGACTGATTTTTGGTTTGTGATTTAATAGCCCAATTCCTAAATGTTTTAGGAATACAAAAGTTGTAGCATATATTGTGTGAAGCATAACATATGACTCTTGATGACTCGAGGAATGTAGAGAGCTTTTAAAGATATAGAAATAACTATCTAAGCTACTTCTTATGAGCATAGAAGAATTCTGAATGTACAGTATTATTTGCAGTTGCTACACAATTCTGTGTGCTGCTGTTTTTTAGAAGGAAATTACAAAAAGTCATATCCTAGTCAGAATTCTGCCTTGCATTTCTCTGGATCAGTTGAACTGGAAGGGAAATGATACTAAGTCACATTTACAGGACATAAGAATAATATCAGAATAATTCTGAGTAGCTAATCTAGTAGAATTTATATATTTCTCTAGTTTTAGGTGGTAGGTGCTTAGCTTTTATTTTTGACATTGCTTCATGCTCTTCATGCTACATTGATATGGTCTATTTAAATTCTGCCAACCATAGCTTAAAACTTGGCTGCCTTCTTTGTACACCTTTAGCTTGCAGGCAGAAGAAACAAAATGCTAACTGCAAATTAGACTTTTTAAATTAGGTTTCTTTTTCCAAATAGCAGAGTGTTTCACTATTTTCATATATAATACATTGGAGTTGCTTAAACTAATAAATACATGGTGCTGCTTCACGAATGACATGACTGCAGTTCTTCTTAATTTGTTACATACAAGCAGTAAATACATAATCACAAAATAATTCTTAGCTATACTTCTTTGTGAAAAATGAATGAGGAATACAGCCCTTGTATTTGTGTTGAATCAAAGTTGAATTTCTCTTTCTGTTATCGAATATGATCCATCTGCTAAGACACCATGGTAGATAGTACTCAAATGGTTGTTTTTTTACATATAAAGTACCTATGTTATCCATGTTGTAAAAAAAAAATCAGTATATTTGATCTTTCTCTCTGTGTGTGTTTCTCTCTCAATATAGTGTGTGTATGTGTGTGTGTAAATAAAACTCATTTGCTTAAAAATGATATAAGCTAAGTTTAGATTTGGTACACAAATAACTTGTGTATGATCATATCCTTCATGTTTTGATTAAGATGCTATATTTATAATTTTTAAAGAGAATTGAAAGATATTTAATCAGTCCTAATTTAACTCATTAAGTTTGTATTTAGTAACAGATTTGGAGGCAGTAAGATATCTTTTGGCCTTTGTGAACTAAAGCTCAGGGCAGCTTTAATGGTCAGCCCGTGATTAATGTAGTTTCTGTTTCTTGTATGTGTATCTTCGGTGCAAACTTGGCATCGGTATTAGAAATAGTTAATATTTAAATGAAATCATTCTTGGACGTGTGCCCTGGGAATTAAAATTGCAGAGTCACTGCTTGCAGAGGTAAGCTATGGCTTATTGCAAACAGAAATATAGACTTATTATACAGCATACAACAATTTATTGCAAACATAGAAAGGCCAGTGCAGTGGCAAAGTTTTTCTTGTTTTTTTTCCTGACAGCTTATTGTAAAAAGCCAATAAGCTGCTTGTTTTGAAATACGTTGTACGAAACTGTTTTCTGTCTTCCTGTGTATAATTTACTGTAAGGTGGAAGAGAATATATGTCAGCCTTTATTGACCTGACATTCTATACTTTGATCTGGCATTTTATTAACTACCACTTTGTTTTAATCAATAACAATCAGGAAATTTTCCTGTTTATGAGCACTAATAGCTACATAAGATAAATAAATGAGTGAAATACTTAGTGTTGGAGTATCATGTTCAGATCCTTGTTATCCCTACTCAGTGTGTATTTATGTCATAGAAATCATTGTAGCCTCTACAGACATAATGAACAAAAGAGAGTGCCATTCAGACAATAATGTCTGTTTGTACAGTTGCCACTGATATTCCACCTTATATCCTGTGATCTATCCCTGTCTGTGGTCCTGTTGCTTAGTTCTTCATATTATAATTTCAAAGACTTGCACTTCATTAATGAAATATAACCTCCAGATTGTCCATGTGGAGTCCCATGGGGCCTGGACCTAAGTTATGTTGTTAAAGGGGGTTACCCAGTGAGACCTGAAACTGGAACTTTTGCAAGATAAAACAAAACCTATCACACCTGGTGAGTACAGGAATCAAGTGAGGAAGCAGCACTGGTGAGCAGCTGAGGGTGAAAACTCAGCCGGCTGGAATAGCCCCTAGGATATTATCTTGGAATGAGAGGAACACGCTGTGCAGTAATTGAAGTGCAAAAAGCAATTGGATGTAACAAGAAGATGCATGGTTCATTAACAACTTTGTCATCCTCTTTTGATTAGTTTCCAATCAAAAGTTGCATGGATACCGGTTGCATGGATACCGGTAGATAATAATATTATAACCCATGTGATATTCCACTTAGCAGAGGTTTTCTTTGAAATGCAGGAGATAATATGTTTAATGGTTTTTGTCTAGCCCAGACCTCATAAATATAAGAACTAGCCTATATTATGATACTAATGTTTAGTTTATGGACAAAGAAGAATTTGAATTTTAGTATTCCACATTACTTGAAGTTTTTACAAAATTTAGACAAATTGGCTTTGGCTAAACAGCAGTTTAAGAAATCTATTTTAGGTAATTTTCTTTATTGCTTTAATCTAAGCACTTTACAATAATAAATTGCAGGTAAATTCAATACTGTAATCACATAAAGTACAATACATAACAATAAACAGAATGGTAACTGTGTATATTAATTAAAAACTTAGTTTTCCTAATCTAAAATGAGATGAAAAACTCAGGTAAGAAAGATCCAGACGCAAAGTCCATATTGGCTAGTGAGATTGGCGGCGTATCAATATAATAAATAAAGTACATGACTCTGGAACTCTTACAAGAGTGCTACTTAATTTCTGTCTATGGAGATTCTCAGTCATCCCGGTCATGGTTGTCCCAAAGGTGCTTTCCCCCCCCCCTCAAGAGGCAACTGAACTTTCTAGTTTTTTGTTTCGAAGACGTTTTGCTTCTCGTCCAAGAAGCTTCTTCAGCTCTGTAGCTTTTGAAAAAAGCTTCTTGGAAGAGAAGTGAAACATCTTCAAAGAAAAACCAGAAAGTCCAGTTGCCTCTTGAGGGGGAAAAAAGCACCTTTGGGACTACTTAATTTCTGTTTTGCAAGAATAAACACTATGAGTTTTCATTGTGAACAATAAAAAATGAAGATATGTATTGAAGCCATAAATACTAAGTTGAAGTTTAACTTCAGGTGAATGTTTAGGTTAGTAAATATCACGATAGCTGTTTTATTTCTATATATTTTCTTATTTTTGTGAGGTGGGGAGGTTGAATATATTCATTAGTCTCTCTTCTGGAGAAGAAAGCAAATGATAGAGATAGAAGTTCAAATGTAGGCCAGTATAGTCCTTGTAGAAATAACCTATGATTTAGGATACTATTAGGAATCAGTAACTGTATACAAAGAGCACCATCAAGTAGAACAGTTGTGGTTATTTGTCTCAAAGAATGGAATGAAGGTGCCTTACTGGCAAAGGCAAAAACCCAAGGCTATCACAACCATAGCTGCACATCCACACCCATTAAATGTGAAAATCCACCAGGAATATACCGAAAGCAAGAGAGAAAAGAAAAAATAGAAATGCCACTTCATTAATTAGATGCACAGTAATTTCAGTCAAACATTGTGCTAATCCATTGTCTGCCTAACTGGCCCGAACCATTTTTCTGTTGTAGTAATGTCCTGGTGAAACCTTTCCTCATGTTTGCCACTGACTGCAACTAGATTTTTGGGAAAGAAGTCCAAGTGTGAATGCAGAAAATGAATCTTCAGTGACATGTTGCACTTCATGGCCTTGATGCTGTGAGAAGTTTGTCAAACAGCTGAATGTAGTTTGGTGTTCTCTAGTTGTCAAGAAAATTCTCAACTACATCTACAAATGCTTTCCAGCTGATTTTTTCTGGTCCCTCTAATAGATCTTTGAACCGTTTGTCATTGATGACATATCTGATCCGCAGACTAACAAAAATGCCTTCCTTAATCTTGGCATCAGTTATTCTTGGAAACATTTGTGTCAACAAAAACATTCACCTTTCTTGTTCATCACTTTTACAGAATTTTTCATCAGTCCAAGTTCTATTTGGAATGGAGAAAAAAATATCTTTGTCTGGTCAACAAGTGGTTCACGTGCCATGCTTTTCCACCCTGGAACCAAATTCTTTCAGTGTGGCCATTTCTTTTTAATGTAATGCAACTATTTTGTACAGCTGTCTTATTCACATGCTGTATGTAACAACAGTGTTTGGTATATCTGAGCTGCATTCTTATCCGCACCGTCCCCGTAGCTTGTGCCCACCCCACTGTCCCCGTAGCTTGCCACACCCGTCCCACTGTCCCTGTAGCTTGCCGCGCCTCTCTGCACTGTCCCCGTAGCTTGCCGCGCCCGCCCGCACTGTCCCCGTAGCTTGCCGTGCCCACCCGCACTGTCCCCGTAGCTTGCCGGACCCGTCCCACTGTCCCTGTAGCTTGCCGCGCCTCTCCGCACTGTACCCGTAGCTTGCCGCGCCCACCCGCAGTCCCCGTAGCTTGCTGCGCCCACCCGCACTGTCCCTGTAGCTTGCCGCACCCGCCCGCACTGTCCCTGTAGCTTGCCGTGCCCACCCGCACTGTACCTGTAGCTTGCCGCACCCGTCCCACTGTCCCTGTAGCTTGCTGCGCCCGTCCACACATAACTACGAGTCCATCACCAAGGACAGACAATACAATGAGACAGTCAGTAGGAGATATGGCACAACAACAAGACACCCTACAGGGACACAGAGGCAGCAGAACAACAGGGTACCAAGCAGAAACAGACCACAC
>JANHJO010002331.1:93293-113970 GCA_032468235.1 Pseudoxyrhopus heterurus | reverse complement strand
TAAATCATCACTGAATGGTTGTAAAGCTGTATGATTATGCTATCCTATCTACCTCAAAGAAGAAATCCAGATAAGAAAGAAAATGGCAAAAAATTGGAACAGG
The DNA here is from genome assembly GCA_032468235.1 of Pseudoxyrhopus heterurus. NCBI lineage: Eukaryota > Metazoa > Chordata > Lepidosauria > Squamata > Pseudoxyrhopus > Pseudoxyrhopus heterurus. Next base: position 113,867 of record JANHJO010002331.1, on the reverse strand, counting down.
AAACCAAAGATAAACCTTTTTTAAAAAAAACCCAAAAAGCAACCAAACAAAAGTTAAAGCATCTACATTCTATCTAGTTCTGAATGTAAAAGAAAAAACCAGGATATTGAAATGATGTAACTATTTGGTCAGTTTCCATCTTGTTGATGACCATCTGAAAATTTCTTTCAAGTTCTGTAAAGTTAGGTTTGTAAACATTTAATGTAGCCTACTCTTCACAGAGAGCTTTTCCTACGTCCAGCGAGGTTAACATCGCTGACACACATTTATCAGGATGCCAAACAGATAAGAGTCTTGCAACACTCTGTTATGAACCACAGGAAATAGCCTCCATAATCTTCTCACCCGTGTACCTTTTAAAATCTGAGCATCGGAGTTCAACAGGTAATAGCAACACGTACAAAGGTCACATCCTGTCCAGTGTTGTGGAGTAGCAATTCCGCAGCCAATGAGTAAGAGCGGCCAAAGGTAAAGAGAAGAGTTTATGCAACAACAGTTGTTGGATCTGCTGAGATAGAGGCAAGGCTGTCAAAGCAGCCCAGAACTAGACTCCGTTTCTCCGTGGTTTAGCCTGGGATTTTGCTCACCTGCCTTTTGCAAACATGAAGGCTTTTGGCCCCCTGGAAGAGAGCAGCAACACAGGCTGCTCTCTTCTTCAGCCTCTTAACAGATAACAGAGTTGGAAGGGACCTTGTAGGTCATCTAGTCCAACCCCCCACCCAAGCAGGAGGGCGTCCACCATTTCTGACAGGTGGCAGTCCAGTCTCTTCTTGAAAGCTCCCCGGGATGAAGCTCCTCTGAAGGCAACTTCTGTTCCGTGGGTTGATTGCTCTCACTGTCAGAAAATCTATCCTTATTTCCAGGTTGAATCTCTTCTTGATCAATTTCCATCCATTATTCCTTATCTGGCCTTCGGGTGCTTTGGAGAATAGCTTGACCCCCCCTCCTCTCTGTGGCAGCCCTTCAAATATTGGAAGCCTGCTCTCCTGTCTCCCCTGGTCCTTCTCTTCCCAAGACTAGCCAGGCCCAGTTCCTGCTACCGTCCATCGTATGTTTTAGCCTCCAATCCCCTCATCATCTTGGTTGCTCTTCTCTGCACTTTTTCTAGAATCTCAACATCTTTTTTATAGTGTGGTGACCAAAATTGGATGCAATACTCTAGGTCTTACTGAGGCTTTATAGAGTGGGATTAGTACCTCCCTTGATTGTATCCCCTCTGCCTCTAAACATCCTGACTTGAGTTTCTTCCCATACGTGACTTCTCTGCTTGTCTCCCTCCAAAGTCTTCAGAATTACAGGGATGGGAAGCTAGCAGAGTGTAACTGTTCTCCAGAACCAGATTCTGTCCAGTGTAGGAACTCCCAGGTTCTTCATTTCTAGAGTTGTTCCATCTGGTTTCCTCGTGGCCATCGATTTCTGCTCTCGGGGCACAGTCAAGCTGTCTGATGGTTCATCCGACATTTCTGAAAGATTTATCCTGCTTAAAAGAGCATCTCCCTGCCCACTAACTGCGTCTCTCCCTCTCCCTCTTATGATGAAATTCAAAAAAACGGAAGAGGCATGCCGTTGTAATTACTGTCCTTAAGGACCCCCAGAGCAAAGACCTGATTCCCCTTGGTCGCAACCGGGAGAGGGCAACTGCCAGCCCGCTAGCAGAGGGCTTCGTTGCACAAGCCGGCCAGGGTTTTTTTTCCAGCCAGCGGGGCACCCAGTGGGCGCTTCCTCTCAGCCCCTCTCGGGGGCACCGGGAAAGCGAGTGAGGGGGATGCCGCTCTCCAGGCTGCCCTGCTCTGTCTCGGCTGCAGGTGCTGAGCGCCTGGGGAGGCTTCGTGCAGGAGCAGCTGCGGAAGAAGGCCCGGATGGCACGGGCGGCCGAGAGCTACCAGGCGGAGCTGCTGCGCGAGGGCACCTGCCGCATCCTGAGATACGTGGCCGCCATGAAGCAGCACCGAGGGTGCTTGCAAGCCCAGCATCAGCTGCAGGTGAAGCCGGAGCCCTCGCCCCACAACGGTGCCAGTCTGATTATGGCTGGAGGGGGAGGGCTTCTGCTTGGGGCAAGCTTTTCATTCCTGGGTGGGGTTCAGGGTCTGGGACCGGAGCGGCAGCGAGACCAGCCCCTCCCGTTCTATGCTTGCAGGCTGCCTGCCGGCGCCACCACTTGGTCTACCGCTGTGCCATGGTGTGGAAGCAGAAGGCTCTTTCCCGGAAGCCCAGCCTGGCGCGTTCGGGCGCTCCCGCCAAGAAGCACGTGACTTTCGAGGTGCCAAGGCTGGGCCATGCCCCTCCTGGCATTCCCAGAGGACAGGCCAACCTTCCCGCTGTGCCAAGGGACTACCAGGCTGCTGGAGATTCCGTCCTCACAGATTTGTGAGTCAGAAATCAGAGAACGGAAGAGTTGGATGGGATCTCGGAGACCATCCAGTCCAACCCCGTCCAATACAGAATTCCACTCTTGGAGCATCCACATTTCCTGCAAAGGAGAATCCGCTGCCTCAGATCCGTTAAGGAACAGCTCCCGCAGGGAGGCTGTGGAAACAACCTCCTAATTTAAAGCCATTCTCCTACCTTGCCTTATCTGGACCAACCCTGAGCAGTTCTGCCCCGTCTTCCCCATGGCAGCTGCGGCCGTGTGGATGAATATGCTGCCCCATCTTCCCACCGTCGTCTTTCTTCCATGCTGAAGCCCTTCAGGGCCCTTCTCATCATAGCTCCGGCTTGCCAGCTCCTTCCTAAATTGCACTGCTCAGAACTGGACCCCGGATGCTCCCTGCCGTATCCCTATTGTAGGCGGGAGAGGAGCTGTGCCTTCTCTTAGTTGGGATCCTCTAGTTTGGTTGATGCTGCAAAGAGGACTGGATTTTTCTGCAGCTGCATCGTGCGGTTTGCTCCAATTTGGCTTGCAGTGTTGTCCCTGCAAAGAAGGAGCAAGAGAAGAGAACACTTCCCCTGTGCCCAGACCCTTGGAGCCCCTTTCTCCGAGAGGAGAGAGGTGCCCCATCTTGAGGCCTTCTGGGTGCCCTGCTTGAACCACCTGCCATGAATTGTTGGGCTGGTGGTAGGAAGCACCATATTGGCCTCAAGGCTGCAAATTGGAGAAGGCAGAAGGGCTAATTGGCAGCAAGGTGGCCCATGGGAGTTAGTTTCCTCCACAGCCTGGGCTGGGCATTGCCTTTTCTCCTGGCCACCCGATGGCCTCTTGGCCCCTCCCCCCCATAGTCCTGGATAAAGGTCCTGGGGGATGGAGGAGGAGAGCTTGGGCAACCTATCAGCTTGTGCAAAGCTGCCCTGGGGGTGCCAAGCAAACAGTATTTTCCTCCTGCCCACAGGTACGCGGCTCGCCAGGTGAGGCTGCAACCTCGTAGACCCGATTTCCTGATACCGTTTCCTGAGAAAAGGGGGATACCGCATCCAGGGAAGTGGTAAGTGGACAACAAGAACAGTAACAAGAGTCAGGTCAAGTTTCTGGCCCTCGTGAGTTAGACTCTTTTCTGTAATTCTTGCTGGGCCTGCCCACACATTGATTTGGGTCCAAAGTTCAGGTGCAGGCAAACTTTCAGCATCCCAGTGAAATGTATGTTTCAGGGAACTGCAGAGATCTCGTAATGGTATGTGGGAAAGACCTCGGCAGACGGGGTGAAGAAATATGAACAGTCAGCTAAGGGAAGAGGCTGCCCACACCTGCATGGCGGGCAGAGAAAGCGGCTTGCCAGGGACCCTCCCTAACTTCTCATGCAGTAAAGGAGACCTCAGGAGTTTGTACTTTCAGACTTGCAAAATTCTGTTAATGCAGCCTTAAACGGTAGAGTAGAATTAGCTCATCTGGTTTAGTTTCCTGTCTGGTCTACCAGGTGAGGTGGCATCCTCTGCATGGCACCTTTTTGCAGATGCCAGCATGGGCTTCCTCTTGAGGTGCGGTCAGACTGAGGGGGTGGCCAGAGTGACTCTTGACTCGCCATCCCAAGATCAGCCTCCCGATTGGAGCTCTGATCGTATCGTAGCCAAATTCAGCCATGCGAATAAATTTGTTCCAACCTCCAGCTGCAGAATCCCAGCTCCCTGTTTAGAAAAGCCATTTTATGATGGTTAAATTAGAACCTGTTAAAAAATAACCCATGAACAAATAGCAACCAGTTGTGCTGCATCACTCCTTCCAGGAACTAACATCCCTGGCCGGTTTCCAAGGAGGGTTTGTCACTGGACAGAAGGCCCCCTGCCAGCACTGGACGTGGCCAGTTGTCAGCATAGTCCAGTGTGTGTGTGTGTGTGTGTCTGTGTCTGTGTGTCTGCACGTGCACAGTTTTGGGTGCGATGGCTTTGCTTCCAGCTGTGGTAAAAAGACCTAGGAAAGGCATATGCATACATGGATAAAAGTTTAGGAAGAGCACTGAGTATTTGTACAAAAACTAGCAAATATTCCTCTCTCTCCCGCAGGCAGGAAAGCTCAGCTGGTTTTGCTCAGCCAACGGCAGCAGGCCCCCTCTTGTCTGTGCCCCCCAGTGTCCACCCTTCACCACCCCCTCTCAGTGGCTGCGGTTACTCCTCTGGTTCCTTCCCCAAATCTGGGCCACCGCCCCCCAGGAGTCCTTGGCTGCACGGCCCCACTGGTGCTGCCCCAGAGCTGCAGCCCCCCTCCTCCTTCACGCTGGGGATGAAGAGGGTGAGTGTGGAGACGGTGAGCATCTGGAAAGCAGCCCCTCTGCTCTGCCGCTGCCCCCGGCCTCTTGCTCAGGGGTTGGGGTGGGGTCTGGATTGTGGCGCTCTGCGGTCCAGAGGCTGATGGCCAAGGCCCTCAACCCAGAGGGCCTCCTGGGGGCTTCAGGTGGGGCCAGGGAGCCCAGCTCAGAGCCATGGGTGTGATGGTCTCTTTTGCCCTTCCACAGCCCGCCCTCAGCCCTCCGGCTGCAGCCCCTGGCGAGGAGAGGCCAGCCGTGGTCTCCAGGGGGCCTTTGCTGGTACCCGAAGATTTTACGAGGAGGAGGAGGAGTCCTCCTCTTTGTGGAAAAGCAGGTAATGCTGGAATTCTGAGAAGAAAGGTTTCATTTTCCTTGCCTGCTTGATGGAAGGGATGTGTGGTAAATAAGGGGGGGGGACCCTTGACAGAGAGAGGCAAGAATCCTTAAATGAGGCAAGAGGGCTGAATAGTGTTTGGAAGCGACTTGGGCAGATGCCTCCCTGATTCACCAAGAGGGGCGCTAAAGCCAACCAGGCTGGCAAGATGCCATCGCCAGAGCCAATCTCAACAGGGCCGAGTTCGAGTCTTCCTGCAGATTTGAGTTCCTCATCTGGCCTAGGATGCAGTTGCTTCTTGGGAGTCCATACCTGGAGCGGCATTTGATTTGGGTTGGAGCAGCCTTCACTTCCGGGGTGTGGTCTCCCTCTGGCTGAACGGTGCTTGTGATCAGCCTCATAGGACACTCTAGAAGCATCCAGACCCCCCAAACCTGTGAGGAGGGCCAGCTGCAAGAGACTCTACCTAGCAGGAGTAGCCTCTGCCACCTCCGGCTTGATGAACGACTCTTGCCTGAATTCATAGGATCCGAGCTTATCAAAAGGAAGAGGCACTACTGAAGACTGACTGGGCAAGGAGGGGATGTCACCTTGCTGGAAATTCATCTCCGGGTTTTTGGTCTTCCACTAGCCGTGGTCCTGAGATAGGAGAAGGGGAGGTGATTCTCAGGGACACTTCGATGGCAGTCAAGGCCACGTCTCTGAGGTGACAGGCCCCGAGTACCTCTGAGGTTGGCTGTAGGGGCAGGTCAAGCATCTTCTCACGTGCCACCTAAGGTGCTGCATGGCAGGGTCACTTTCTGGGATTCCAGAACTGTTCAGAAAAGTCCAGAAGTTGTGGGAGCTTCATCACGGGAAGCTTTCAAGAAGAGACTGGACTGCCATCTGTCAGAAATGGTGCAGGGTCTCCTGCTTGGGTGTGTGGGGGGGTGGACTAGAAGGCCTACAAGGTCCCTTTCTGACTCTGTTAATCTGTGATCTGTGAACTGACTTCTGCACTGGTGTAGGGAGATGGTGCTGGGCAACTTCAGCTTCCACGCTGTGGGAGAGAATTCCAGGAAGGCTTAGCAATGTATGGTCATCATGGTGCCAATGGCAGCCGTTGGCCCATGAGCCATTGGCCTGATCAGCACAATGGGAATGCGATCTGAATGTGGAGGATGTTACGGTCAGTGGCACATGACGGTCCCGATGGATTTCTAAGGGGGTTGGGAAGCTTCTTGATATGGAAACCAGTTCAGCTGAGTAGCCGGCTGGTCTCTGGTGCCTGGAGGCCGGACCGCTTGGCGTCCTGTCATCTGCAGGTTCTGGAGAGTTCCTTGGTCGAGGAACCCTAGGAGATGGAGCAGCAGAAGGCGCCAGACATTCATACCCATGAGTGGTACGGTGGCCTAGAGGTGGAGCTCTCGCCTCACAATCGGGAGGCTGTGAGTTCGATGCTAGGTAGAGGCAGATATTTCTCTCTCTGGGCACGATGAGAATATATCTGCTGAATATACTGTAACTCTGCATTGGCGACAGGAAGGGCATCCGGCCAGTAAACACTCAGCTCCATTCAGCTGCCCAGACTCCACCCCGCAAGGGATTATGGGGCATCATTAAAAGATGATGATGATAAAATACATACACCACAAAGAAGGCATACACCGCGATGAAGCTTTTTCCTTTTCTCACTGCTGCTTCTGGGAGGTGAAACTCGCGAGCGATTGGAGGGCTGCCTTGGGATGTTTGTGCAATGTGTTGCTGATAAAAAAAAAACTGCACAGATTTGCTCAGGCCTGGACTCTGGACAACGCCTGATGAAATGAGGACGCTTCCTTGGGATTTTTTGTGGTTTGGTGATTCCGAGCAAGCAGCCTGCAGAATGGGCCCAGCCACCTGTGGGCTGGATCTGGCCCAGCCTGGCTTCTACTTGAGGTTGTGTGAAGGAAAATTCAGGAAAACTGTCAGCACTTAAAGGGGCAGTTTCAGTGGTTGGGGCCAGGGTGCCTCTCGTCCTGCTGTTAAATATGTCCAAGAAAACACCGAGGGAGTCATTAGCCCGCTTGGAGTGAAATATTTGTAATGTGCTAGTGATGCCCAGTTAGCCAGAAATGCTTGGAAATCTTGACCCGGTGCCTGGAAGGTGTGTGGGAATGGATGGGAACCACTGGGTGAGTCCTGGCAAGGCAGAGGTAGTGCACGTCCCGAAATTGTCTGGTCTCTTGTCCCCTTGTCGCTCTGGATGGAACTGTGCTCTCCCAGAGAAAGTAGGCCTGTGACACGGAGATCCTGGCTACCCACAAGAGCGCCAGCCACCTGGAAGCCACAGCCAGGGGACAGCACCAGCCTCGACCCCACCTGGCAGTAGTTTCCCAGGGCCTTGGCACCTCTAGGATGGGCTGCTGCAGCGTGCTGCATGTGGGGGCCATTTGGAAGCTGCAGTCAGAACAGGCCCCCCGATGCATGAAGGACGACCACTGAGCGTGGCAGCAACGTTGCAGGAGCTGCGTTAGTTGCCAGTCAGCTTCCGAGGCCCATAGATGGCTTGGCACCCGGGTACCTCCAGCCACGGATCTGCATTTTCTGCTTAGGGAGCTGAGACCACGTGAGAGACTGAGGAAGAACAAGGAAGGGAAGGAATGGGAACGGAGTGGAGTGGAATGGAAGAGGAATCTGAATAGAACAGAACAGGAATGGAATAGATAGGAATAGGAATAAAGTTGGAATAGAATACAACAGAATGTCGTCTGTCAGTGTCCGTCCTATGGAGTTTCTTGGGCCAGAATGGAACCCTCACTGGTGGTTTTGAGGTGAGCGGTCAAGAGGAGATTGTTTTGGAGAGCATCTGGGGCTTGATGCCACCAAGTTCTCGTCCTGGGGGCGGGATGGACGGGACGACAGCTGTTTTAATTGGATAGACCATTGCATTTGGGGGGGGGGGTATTGTTGGATTGTGTGTAAACCACTAGAGTCCATGTGGAATCAGCAGAATGCAAATCTTGCCATTAGCTCCTTTCCCAAACATGCTTTTCATCCCTTGTGTCTGGGAATCATAACCCAATCCAGTCTATTCAAGAAAGAAAGAAAGCAGAAATTCTGAAATAGGCACTTGGCGCTTCATAAGCCTGGCAAGAACTTGACTTTTGCAAGATAAAATCTGTGCATTTGGGGGTATGGCTATTTAGCCTTTCAAGTAAAGTAAAAGATTGGGTTGATCTCGATAGGTAGAACAATCCAGTCATGTTTCATCCCGGCAGCCCCTCTCCTACCTGCTGAACGAGGCCGGGAAAGAGATCGTTCTGCACAAATTTTGGCAAAGTTCCAGAGCAATTTCTAGAAGGAAAGTGGGATGTTCCAAACACTAAGCAAGTTACTTCTTTCTCTTTCAGAAACCAAACGAGGAAAGACTGACATTCAGCAGCTGGAGGATGAGCTCCAACGTATTGGGAAGAAGATGCAGTTTTACTACAGCCAGCAGCAGGAACTGAAGTGTGTACCACAAACGCCTTTCTGTTCCGATTCAGGGGTCGGTTTCTGCTTTGCAGCTTGTAGAAGAGTCTGAACCGGAAGAATCCCTCGGCTGTGGAGGATGGTCATGGAGGCCTCCTCCTCCTCCTCCCTAGCACTGGTGATGTTACCTGGTTTGGGTAATGACACATCTGCATAAATACAACCAAGCTCAGGGAGCACCTCGGACACCCTCCTGTAGAGGATGGAGGTTGCAGAGCACGGCTCTCGTCTGCCCTGCTATGCGCACCCTGCGGTCCTCTCCTTGCTCCTTCAGAGGTGCTGAGAGCATCTGTTGGAAAGCAGAGCTCGGGGGAGGATGAAGGGCCCAGGTGGGGGAAAAGCTGGGTCTCTTTGAGGGGGGGAGGAGGGGCTGTGGTCCTCCCACCAAGGAAGGATTCAACCCGGCCTGATCTGCCAGCCTCAATAAGGAGGCCAAGAGCCCCCCTTCCCTCTCGTGTGAAGGTGGCATTGAGATGGGGCTGGTTGTCACCCAATTTCCTTGTGAAGCCAATTTGGTGGTGGATGGAAGTCATTCTCCAGGTGGAAGGCAGTGGCTGTGTGTGTGGTAGCTGCCTAGTGGTCAGAGCAGTTTGGAAACCAAGTCCTCTTTGAAGGAGGATGGCCTGTTCTGTTCTGTTCGTGGGGGCCCAGGAACCTCCTCGATAGTCAAGTGTTTATTTTGGAAGAGGTTTTGCCATCTAGCTTCCTTCCATTTTCTATTTATTTCTTTTAGTGTTTCTAATTTAACAGCTTGTTTTCTCTTGTTACTTTCATTTAAAAAAATAAAACGATCACATCAGCTGTAAAAGCACAGTTGATGCGAGCTTCGGACAGAGATCCTTTGCCTGTCGCATCGGTTGCTTCTCTGCAAGCCTAATGAGCCGTTTTCACTTGTCTTTTAGGCTTTGCCAGCGACAGGAGCGGCTTCTTGACAAGTGGCTGGAATTGAGAGGAGGAGTCGGGGAACCCACCGATGTGCAGGAAATCCGTGAGAAGCTGGGCCAGGTATCAACTCGAGGCCTCTGGGATCACTGGCAGGCAGGACAGACAGGCCAGAGCAAATGCTGCAACGTTTCAGCTTCTTCAAGATGAGCGGAAATCAGCCTTGCAACCCACCCACCCATCCGCCGCCCCCAAGATACTTTCTGGGTTTGGCAGGCTCCTAGTTTCTTTCTTGTGCTGTCGTTGTAGCACTGAGCATTGTAGCACTCACCCTTTACCTTTGTAGATTTTAAAGGCAAGTCAGCAAAAAATAGCACAGGTGAAAACTGGAACATTGTAGGAAGTGGAGGAGCTGTTGCTAGACAAAACTGCTTTGTGCCTTTCCCTATCACAACAGAATATCCTGATTTTCTTAAGCATGCATATAACATATCCCCAAGGGCTGGATTTTCTAGCAGAAATTACTGTGCTGAACCTGATAACCAGTTTCGGAATCCAGAAAATTGGCAGCTGCATCGTAATTTGCAGGTTGCTCAGCACCCTCCATATACCTTTCCATGGTATTTGCAAACGAGAGAAATTATGATTGATCCTAGTTAGACTGACCTTTTTCAACTTTGACAGCTTGAAGGTATGTGGATTTCAACTCCCAGAATTCCCCAGCAAGCATAAGAGTTGAAATCTGCTTATCTTAAAAATACAGATGTTGAGAACCATTGGTTCACTCATGAAATTGGAAGGAACGTAACAAGTCATCTAGTCCAACCCCTCTAACTCTTATCAGGGATTCCCTGGAACCTTGGGCGGAGGGCCATTCAGCCCGTTTCAAGACTTCCGGCTCCCTTCATCTGGCTCCTTGTCAGCTCACACAGTCCAGAGGTTTCTCCTGATGTCTAGACTGAATCTCCTTCCTTGCAACTTTAACCCTTGCTCTTGTCCTACCAGAGGTGGCAGAGGGCGAGAGAATAAGCCCACTGCCACCACCTGTGTGATATCTTCAGATATTTAAAGATTGCTGTCATATCTGGTCTTCTGTAGATGAAACACACTCACCTTCAACTTCTCCCACTGGGCAGGTCTTGGGTTGTGGACCCTTCACCATCTGAACTCGCCCCAGTGTGCCTCTCTCTCTCTCTCGACCTGTGGTGCACAGAACTGGAGGAATATTCCCAGCAGGTCTCGATTAAGGCAAAGGAGAGAGCGGAACAATGACTTCTCCTGACTTCTGTGCTCCTGTTAACGCTCCAAAAATAATACTTGTTGTCTTTTAGCAGAGACATTACACTCCTAACCCCACATTTTGCTTGGAAATCTGCTTGGGATAAATGAAGCTGCTCTCGCTTCCCCCAAATCCCTCTGAGAAATAAACTTAGAATTGATCTGGCAGTTCAGGGGGTTGAGGACCGACAGTAAGCGGAAGCCAGGATGTGAGATCTGCTGTTTGCTCATGGAGAAATGTTTAGGATTAAGGAGGCCAGCAATAGTTTCAGAAAGATACAGCATGCCATTCGCTCCGTAGCTGAATCCGGCTGTCGCTCACCCACAGGATTCTTCATGTTCCTGGGTGTTGTTTTGTTTTTGTCTTTTGCAGCTGAAGGTGCAGATCGCCTCCCTTGTAAGCAGGTTGGAAGGAGAGCGGCAGCTGATGCAGAAGTACGTGAGCCGCGTCCAGGACATCCGAGCTGCTCTGAAGGCAACGGCATCTCCGCCTCCTGTCTAGGTGATTGCGCAGTGGAGGACTTGCTCCCTGTCTTCTGCCTGGCCGGAGAAGCTGCGCCCACCGGCTTGGATAGTCCCGCACATTCCTCAGGGGACCCTCGAACTGAACCACCCCAGGAAAGAAAGAGGGGACTTGCTTCTAAGAACGCATCTAAAGCCTTTTCCAAAATTAAAACACTTTAAAAGTCTAAGCACGGTCAGTTCTTATTTTTACTTTAAAACATTTGCCATTAATGAGTTAATGTCTTAAGTTGTACATTTTGACATACAAAAATACTGTGCTACTGATACAGTTGAAAAATAAAGGGATTCTCCATGTTGGAGAAATTCACAGCGTCACCAAGAAACCCAGTCCCGTTTGTTTAGGGTTTGGGTGACCCCCCGAGCCCACAGCTTCACCGGACCTGGCCCAGAACCACCTCCTGACGGAGACCAACGGAAGGGGCTCCTCTACAGCAGAACTGGAGCAACAAGGAAACAGAAGGCTCAGAGTCCTACTGCAATGCAAGCAAAGAGAAGCTAGTAATTCCTCTCCACCGATAGAGCAAGGCACAGCTGTCTGTCGTGTGTCTCCTAATGACTTCCTTGGGCCGTATGGCAGCCGAGCACAGGATGATGTTGGAGGATTAAAGGGCTGTTTTCTGGTTAAGGACTTCACTTCGGCATTTGGGAAGGGAAGGGAAGGGAAGGGAGGGGAGGGGAAGGAAAGGAAGGAAGGAAAGGAAGGAAAGGAAGGAAAGGAAGGACCAGCCATCACAAAGGAGCACTTTCTGCCTTTCATCCCTCACAGCCACAGAAAAAGGCCCTTATCATAGATAAAGCGGCGTCTCACACACAGGACACGAGTCTGATCAAGTCGTGTTCTACATTTAGTTACAACCTGGTTGTCTCCTAAAACTACTGGCCATAAAAAAAGAAGAGACAATTTTGGGGGGTGTGGATTGACCCCAAAGTCTGAAGCCTATAAATGATATTTTAGGGCAACGTGGATAATTTATTGTGATCAATTCAGATTCCTCCTCAGTCTCATCCTTGAATAGCTCCAGCAGAGAATTGAAAGTTAATGCATAGGAGAAGAGATGAGAATTATTTAATATTCCTAATGGTGTTTTTTAAGTAGTGCTGGGCAGAGTCCACCTTGCCGCTTCCCGACAGAGAGGGAAGAGCAGCAAACGCTCCTCCCTTGGACGGGTGCCTGTGTTGGCAAGCCAGATTCAAGAGAGGAGATCTGATACTCCCCCCCACCCCCAATGCAACACAGAAAAGTGAAGGCCCAGCAAGGCAGTTTTGGAAGGTGGAGGAAGCGAGAGGAAGAGGCCAGCTGGGCTCCTCCAGTCCAGAGCAACATCAAGTGAAATGCTGAACACGGATGTTGGAGGAGGCTCAAAGACAGCGCAAACCTCTTCTTTAAAAGGAGAGAACTAGATTTTTAGCAGGTTTCTTAATCGGATTTCTAGCTGCATTTTTTTCTGTTTAGCCCTCCCCCTTCTCTAGGATTGGACTGCCAAATTGGTGCAGGTCACTTGAATCTGAGGGTCCCGTCCTTTTCAAGAAGAGAGCCGCCTCCTGCCTTTCCTCTCCCTCTGGACCGCAGAGCTTATGGCATCTCAGTGCAGAGCCGGAGGAGCAGCGCAGAGGCAGGTTGCCTACGGAGCGAGGGGAAGAAGCTGCCGTCCGTCCTTCCAGAGCCCAGAGGGAAGAAAAGCCACCCGGGCCACGTTCTCAAGGGCCACGGTCCCCGATCAATCCGCCACCCTCACAGGGAGACTAGCCCGGCACCCCCAGGTTGAGACTAAGGACTCGTTCTCTTCACTCAGGTCCCGCTGAGCAATACTCCACCATACCGAACGGCTTCCTGGTATGAACGGAGTCCCTGTCCATAGAAAAGCCCCCCCCCCTCTGACCACCGAGGCCTCAGAGGGACCCCAAAGCCTCTCCAAAGCGGATTTTCTGGCCAGGCTTCAAGTAGAAGTTGAAATCTTTGGGCGCCTCAAAGATCAGAACAATTGTTGAGCCTAAATTAAATTCGCCTAAATGTTCTCCTTTCCTCATCGGAATGCCTTCGTGGTCCTTGCTGGTTACAAAGCTGAAATCGTTGAATGAGCCTTTGCTGTAGCGAGGGCTGTTGGTCTGCAGCTTCTGCCAAGAGAGAGGGGGGGGAAGGTGAGGAAGACCGCCCACTTTCACTCGCTGTCTATTGCCTGGACTCACTCGGGGGGTGAGGCCGAAGGGGGACCCAAGGCTGGTGGTCCTGCCTGAGCCTCAGAGGGGGGCTCTCGTACCCCTGGGGAAGCCCTGCCAGCCTTGGCCCAACTCGGGTGTTTTCAGAGTGGCAGGAGCAGCAGCCTCCGGGGTCCACAAACCACCTAAGCTGCCCCCCTGCCAACTCAATCACCTGGGGGCCCTCCAGCTACTCTGGAGCCTGGTCTCCTTGTGCCTCTGGGCCGGGGCCCATCCACACCTGAGGGCTGCACACACCACCCACAAATGCCTCCCTTTGAAGTTCCCTCACCTGATCGCAGTAAATGCGGATGGAGCCCACGTTCTGAGCTCCCACTGCTGTCAAGGAAAAGAAGCCGTGTTTCCAGTAGCCCGACAGGACGACCCGCTCGTTATGGCAGAAGAGTTCTTTGATCCAACGTGCTACGCCAGGGTTCACAGACATCAGGGCACCTGGGGAGAGAGCAGTCTCTGCTGTTGCTTTGGCTTATCCAGAAGCTGGGAACAGGACTGAGACGGTGGCTGGGAGATGCCAGAAGACTCTCTCGGGCCCCCTTCGAGGAACTCTTAACATCTCCAACAATGTTGGGAAGTAGCTCAGCTGAAGTTTGAAGGCGATGTCTGTCAGAGAAGGATTGTCCCTAACATTCATTGGACCTATTGCCCTGGGGGCGCAGTGGTTAGAATGCAGGATTGCAGGCTAATTCAGCTCACTGCCAGGAGCTCAACCCTGACCAGCTCAAGGTTGACTCAGCCTTCCATCCTTCCGAGGTGGGTAAAATGAGGACCCAGATTGTTGGGGGCCACAGGCGGACTCTGTAAACCGCACAGAGAGGGCTGTAAAGCACTATGGGGTGGTACCTATTGTAAGTTTAAGTGCTAGTGAAGGGAGAGTAGGCTTGCCAGGGCAAGTTGAGGGAGAAAAACTAGAGGTGGGGACTCCATTCCTACCACCAGGAAGGGATGTACTGCAAGATTACATACAGCTCTGGACTGCTGCTCTGTTTGAGCTGCTGTGGGGATAGCAATAGCAGTAGCACTTAGACTGATATACTGCTTCAAAGTGCTTTACAGCCCTCTGTAAGCAGTTTACAGAGTCAGCAAATTGCCCCCCAACAATCTGGGTCTCCATTTTACCGACCTCGGAAGGATGGAAGGCTGAGTCAACCTTGAGCCGGTCAGGACTGAACTCTTGGCAGCGAGCTCAGTTAGCTTACAATACTGCACTTTAACCACTACTCCACCGCTAAGCAAAGAAAGCTCCGGCCTTAGGGCTGCGGGCCAATCTTTAGGAAGAACCGGCTTTGATCAATCCCTGGGACAAAGACTTGGTATCCTGAAATTATTTCTAATTCATGGCTTCCTCTTCGTCAGGTTTTCTTGTCTACCTGCAGAGGACTGTGGGGAGAATCACCAACTCCAGATTTCTCTTAAGTGGGGAGAAGAACCTCTTGTGGGAGTCAAGGAGTCAAAGTGCCCTCCTCCAATGGATGTTGGCATCAATCGAGCAGGGAAGAGTGTGCAAGGGGCCTGGGGAACCCAGAGTGAGATGGAGTCCATCAAGTGGCTCATTTGAGTTTGTGTTGTCACCATTGTGTTGTCTCACTCTTTTATATTGGGTTTTTATTGTTTGCAAGCTGCCCAGAGTCACTGGACGGCCATATAAATCTAAACAAACAAACAGAGAAGCAGTTTGCAGGCCACTGTGATGAAAAGGTGCTCCTGAGCAGTCCTTGGAGAAGGACTGAAGTTTCACTTGCTCCATGGGCAAACGTCAGTGTGTGAAGAGCTGCCTCTGGGTCTCCCACCTGTGGAAAGGAGGCCTACCTGGGAAGTGGCGCCGATGAGAGACCTTCCAGTCGGTGGGTGAGTGGAAGCAGTGGTAGTCTCCGGGGGCCAAGTAAATCACACAATGGAAGAGCTCGTTGGTGTCTTTTGTGACCAGCTGTTTTTGGAAGGACTCGCAACAGGAAGCTGGAAAAGAGCAGCAGAGGGAAAGGTTTTCTGAGAAAGAAGTGCAAAGCTGCCCAGTTCTTGATCCAGCAACTCAAATCATTCACTCCTTCGGCTGCTCCAGGCAAAAGCTAAAGGCTAATCCAGGCATCACCTGCAGGTAAAAGAAGGCCCAGCCCAGAGCGAGAAGACCAAGAGGCAACTGGATGGGGAGGAGGGCCCATGCAACAGCCATAGCTTCAAAGACAAGGGAAGTCTAAATGCCCCTTGAGACTCAGAGGCGGGAACTAGCGTTTCCTTGGCAACAGTTTGGTTTCTCAAAGCATCTGCTGCTGCAGGTGGCCTTATTTGGGGCACGGAGGAACTGAGAAGCAAAGCTGGAATGCCAATCTTCAGCCTTCATTCCAGATTCATTACTGATGGAAATCCAGAAGCCAACACAAGAACAGTGGAGGTGCACCAACATGCACCTTCCCCCTCGAAATTTCACTGCGTATATTTATATTAAATATATAGCCAACAGACTGAGTTACAGAACACCACTTATTCCTTATGTGTGAGGGTTAGGAGCTGGACAGCCATTGGGGCACCAAAGACGGCAAATTTGGCTTTTGAAAAAACTACCCTGGACACCACTACATCTTCTGACAAGAGGTCTCTGGAGATCTGGTCATCCTTGGCCACAGATCAGACCGTGAGGCCAGTGCAATGACTGAATGTCTGCCTAAGACCTTCTCTCAGTCCACCTGCGCCATGGGAAAGATGTGGAAAGAGTTCGCCTCCTTGGAGGACCGGCAGAGCATACGAGCAACGAAGAGGAATCAAGTGGAAGCCTGGCCTTCTCCTTGGGGACAGGTTCCTCTCAGTTTCCTGGGTGCACGGCAGTCCTGAGCTGCATGGCCTCCTCATCAGAAGGCCTCCTCCCGCAGCACAGACATGGCTGCCTCCCAGGGTGTGCCAGTCTCTTGACCCCGGTGCTGCCTCTCCCGCTGAGCGAAAGGGGGGAGGCAGTGCAGATGCGAAGTGCGCTTGATGCCTTAACTCCACTTAGCTCCTCCTGATGTTTCTAGGGAGTGAGTGGGGGCTGGCTGCCTCGTCTTGGTGCAATCCATCTTTCTAAGGAATCCCGTCCAGGGAGGGAGGGGGCTGCTCTCTGCAGCAAACTGCATGGAAAGGAGGATCCTGCAGCTCAAAGGGAAGACTTACTTGGGTTATTTTGGCAGTTGTCGTGGTTGGCATGGGGACCCAGAAAGGACTCGAGAGAATAAGTGATGCCTTTGACTTGTTCCACTTCACAGTTCTTCACTTGCCCAAAACTGAGGATCTTTCCATCCGAAGGACTGATCTGTAGAGGAGAAAGCGTAACGAGAAGCTGGATGCTATTTTCTCTTCCACTTCTATTAAACAGTATCAGTGGTTATTCAAATTTACGGTATTTTGTTCTACTTTCATTAAATGCAACAAGAATAATATTGATGTGATTAAGCTACCCAAACAAGCAGCATTAAAACAACTTTAACTGAAAAGGTTTTCTAGAACCTCCCTATCCCAAAATGGAAAAGGAGGAAGCAGAGCAGCTGCAGAGACTGACCACACTGTGCAGGTCGCAGACGGGCCGCGCCTGGGGCTTCAGCTTCCGTCGGAAAAATTCACTCAGGTTCCGGTAGTGATGGAGGTCCTCCACGGCCGCCTCCTTCATGTTCACCCCAAAGGTCCAGATGTAGAGGCTGAGGACGGGCTTCCGCAGCCAGGTGGGCAGCTCCACGTTGTTCAGCCGGCCCCACGCACGGGAGAGCAGGCGGGTGGGCACGGACTTGTACAAAGAGACCTAGAGAGAGGGGGAGGCAGGGATTCAGGGGGACCACGGTGTGGCCACAAGGGTCACCTGCAATTTGAGGGAAGAAAGAGAAAAATTCTCCCGGTAAACATTTCAAATCAAAGCAGGGACCTGCCTCCCTCCTGGCATACTGGAACTGGGAAGGCTGGCATAGACCCTCGATGTGGGTCTGTTGCATTATCACAATCTGCTGCTTTTGATTGAACTGGAACTCTGTCCAAGTGGTCTCCGAGAATTAGGCACAACTGAACAGAAGATAAAAACAAAAACAAACCCAGAGCAGGGAACCCACTATTGAAACACTTCTACATGGAGCTCTGAGGAGGGATGGGATGGGATGGGATGGGCAATTCCCTGGCCCAGGGACGCCTCTGTTCGCTTCACAAGTTTTCCCCAGTTTGCAGCCTCTTCCGGGGTTTCCTTGAGAGATTCAGGAGCCATTTGCATCTCAGGATGGGTTGATTGGATGGGCAATTGGTTTTGATAGCAGCAGGCAAAAGCCACCTGCCCACCACCGTCACAAAATCCATTCCAGAAGGCAATGCGGAAGGAAGTGCTCTGCCCTGTTTTTCACTGTTCATTCCAGAGCATCCTCTCTCCTCTGCCTTCACTTATTTATTACTATAGGAGGAAGAAGGTCAGAGTCGGAATGAGCCCATTTTAACCTGCACAAAGCAATGGAAACACTTTATCACAGATAAAGAATTACTAAGAATTACTAAGAATTACGGCATGTTGACTGTGACTATTACCTGACTATTACTTACATTTCTGCCTTTGGGTTTAGAACCAGAGACTGAAGATGCTGACCAATTATCAGGAATAAGAAATCAGCCCCTGTTTCATGGCCAATGCAATTCCCTTCCTCCTTTCCCCCAAAGGCTGGTCTGCCTTGTCTCAAGCCAACTGAAGCTCTGTCCTCTAGACAGGCTTCCTCTGCTGGTCCTGGATCAAGCAGTAACAGTGGGAGAGGAGAGCCAGGAAGTGTTTCAGAGCATTGCAAGGCTGGAGCTTCCTCCTTCCTGAAGGCCCAAAGAGCTTTGCACCTCTGGCAAGGAAGAAACACCTGGACATCCCAGTCTTAAATAAAATGGAATGACCCCAGCCTTGACCCTGATTTTGCCAAGCCCGAACAACCAGACCCACATGAACAACTAGACCCACACTCATAGAGTTCAGCCTAGCGACTTTATTGTTCGCTGCCAATAATACAGGAATCTCCCCAAATTATTTAGTGCCTGGGAAACACCAAATAAGGCTCAAAGGCACTGGGAGGTGGTGGTGGTGTCACACTTTGCCCTCTTGCATTTACATAGTGAGTCCAGACTAATTCCCTGCTTGAGCCTTCCTGCCGACTGGGATGGTTGCTCTCCAATAGATTTACAGCCCACAAGCCTTATGAAATTATGCTGCAGACACTCCATAGCTTCGGGTTGGGTCTTGGTAGAAAATGAAAAAGGTCAGCAAGCCACGGTACAAAATAATGAAACTTTAAAAGGAGAGAGGAGAGGAAGCATCCAAAAGTGCACATTCTGCCCCAATAAGGTAGAATACCTGCCTACTGCAAGTTCACCTGACGGAACATGATCAAAAGGTTGGCCAGGCTCATGAAGGCCTTAAGACCCCAAACATCTCGTGGTGTCAGAATAGAATAGAGCTGGAAGGGACCTTGGAGGTCTTCTAGTCTAGCCCCCTGCTCAAGCAGGAGATCCTATACCATTTCAGACAAGTATCCAGTTATGGCTTTGGGCATACATTTCAAAGCAATTGAACAGCTTGCTATTATTTAATATTTCCCATCCTCCTCAGCAGTTACTGAGACAAACTAATAGCAAAGATAATCTTGAAAATTATATCTTGATATTAACTTATCATGATTCTACTGTAGTTCTTGCTGTTGATTTTATGGCTAGACTTGACCCAAACTCTTTACACTTGCCTCAAGAGCTGATTCTCACCTTCAACTAATGGCTTAATCCATCTTTGGTTTGTCACTCCAAGTATAAAAGATCACAGGGACCGGCAGCTGGTCCAAATGATCATTAACTCTGACTCAACCATCTTGGGTCTATAGAAATGGATCATCAAAAGGAAATATATACGCAGGGGCAGATGTGGTGCCAGAACTGCAGGTTACTTGTTGTGTCTCCAAAACTGATGAAATGTCTTTAAAAAAGGAAATCCCATTGCTTTTCTTAGACTGTGAAATTAGCGTGAGTATGTTGTCCAGGGCAAACCTGCCTGGCCAAGACTCCCATGGAAAGGCTCAATCATATTATCTGATCTGGATGGGAGACGACAATTTCACCGTTTTCAAAGTCACCTATAAGATTCTGCAGTGTGTCATCAACACTGCTGTGTACTTTGGTTGAGCCCAGTATCTGATGACTCATGTGAGACCATGACACTTTAAATTCTAATTAAAACCTGCCTTTATGCAGAGATCTCTGGCATTCCTTATCCTTGGAGAAACTGTTGGGTCCTTATGGAAGATTGTAGAAATTGTAGCTTCTGGGCTCAGTATTTAGATTCATTGGGTTTTGCGAGAACCAATGTAGAGCTAAAACAAGAGATAATTGTTTGCAATGGTTTGTTTACAAGTCCCTTCACTTTTGCCAATCATCAAAAATACCCTGTTGCTCTCTATAGACGAACCTTCTTCCCAGTAAGACTCCATGTTTCACCCTCCACGGTTTTTGAAGGGAGATCTAGCATTCCTTCATCTTCATCTCTGTCCTTGTCTGGAGAGGGTGACTGAGTCGATTTCTCATGTAAGGTGCCCTTCTCCCTTATTTCTGTCCTTAACAGCAGCAGAGCTCCAGCCAGTCTTCTACACAGCCGGCTGTTGAAACCCACAAGTCTTAAAGTTGCCAAGGCTGGAGATCCCTGCTCTGCACTGAGGGCACAGCAGCTACCCCACCCGCTGGGCCAAGCCGTCTAGAGCGGAGCTTTCAAGCCCTCATTCTGCACGAAGGAGAAACTGGTCATCAGTTGCCATTAAGAAGCTTATTGCTGGGGGCTCAATGGCATCGACAAACAGCAAATTAAGGCTTCTAAACAGGAGCCATTATTCAATCTTCTACTGCTGAAAAGGACAAGTAACAGCTGTTACTGCCTGGGCCCCTAAGCGTGAAGGCTAGCTTACATTTTCCACACACACATATATGAAGACTAAGTTCATGACGCTGATTTTTTTAAAGACAAGGTAATCGGCCACCGTTATGATTCCCAGATTCTTAAAGATAAAGACCCAAATGTCTGGACCTGGTACAGGCTAGAACTCTAAGAGCTCTGCTTCCGTTTCCTCAGGGTTTCAATTCATTATTGCACATGGACCTCTAATGTGGATTGCCTTCTCCAGGAGCTAGCTGCAGCATTTAAAATACAGCTAAAATTGACTTACA
>JANHJO010002331.1:62988-75908 GCA_032468235.1 Pseudoxyrhopus heterurus | reverse complement strand
GAGAGCAGTAGCTCCGGGGCAAATTTCCCTGGAGGAAAATCAGCAGACAGGCTGGCCTGCCCTGGACTTCTGATCTACGCTGGGGCTCTACTAGCTCCTGCCACAGTGAACTCGGCACCACCTGCAAAAGCACCACCACTTGCCATCTATGCGGAAGAGCAACGTACCTGGCAGGACAAAATGGGAGAGAGACTGTCCAGCTCATCCACCAATACCAGGTTTTTAAGAGGCCGGGGCTGGAAGAAGAAGGTGTCCCCCTCCTCCAGAGGCATTGCAGAGGAGAACTCGGGCTCATCGTCATCATCTCCAAGGTGGGCAATCTGGTAGAGGTAGCTGTGACAGAAGAGGGGCAGGAAGGGATAGGCAACCAGAGGGGCTTCGCATCAAACAAGACAAAAGAGCGAGGCTCCCGTGTTGCCTTTCTCTGCAGACCACCTTCCCACGCCTGAAGAACCCCCAGATATGGAGAAGGTGGAACTGGAATGCAACCAGAAGCCCTTCCAGGTACACCTCTTGCTTTGGAAGGGAAACTAGATATCTTACTTACTGATTTCCAAACTCAGAAGCCACAAAAAGAAAGCCCGTTTTCAGGACGCACATGGCTGCAGCCACAGGAACAGTGTCAAAATACTTCAGCCGAATTTCTGTGACCTGAAACCAGCACAAAGTGCATGAGACTCTCCTGGTGGTTTTAGGTCTCTTTTTCTCTCAAACTAAATGTGCTCAGACTTACCATATCTTCATCAGTCTCCAAGGTGATTTTGAAAATATCACCCTGCTCTGTTTGAGCTAAGAAAAAAAACATGGACTTGGTCTTGTGAGTAGCAGAGCAGACAAAGATCATGCCTCTCTCAGGGTCATCCAAGTCGTTCTGTCAAAACAAGAGGACCAGGTTAGTGGTCGAAGTACAAAGGCTGGCCTCGAAGGGCCAAAGCCAGCTGTTTAAGAGCATGAAAGAGCATCTGTCTGCATTACTGCTGAAAAGCCTGGAATCGACTAGAGGAAAAAGGTCTAGGGACTGTCCTTGATGAAGACGAGCACATTTCCGTTCTCTTTGGAGGTCCTAAAAGACGTGACCCCTCCATAAGGGCATGATGCAACAATGCTCTCTGATCAGCTCTCTTCCTCGTTCTCCAATTGGACAGCTTCATGGATAGCTTTCCATGTTCTCTTTATCAAAGTCTTGTTCATCCTTAGATTTGAGCATGATAAAAACTCAAAGGACAGAAGTCAATGATACAATTATCAAAGCCAAGATTTTCTATATTTTTCCTTGTTGGGGAAGAAATCTGGAGCTTTTATTTTTTTTAAAAAAATTATAACTATTTCACAGCTTGCACTGAGACCTTATGTTTTGCCTAACTATTTCCTACCATTCTCCTTTTCCTCCAAGACTGCAGAAATGAGCTCTAAGAATACATTGGGATGGGGTTTTTTAGATACTGTGGAAATGATGTTTTCAGAAGATACTTACCCTCCTCCTGGGAATTGGACATCGAATATCTGGCTGGTCACCAAAGTTTTTGTAGGTAATGTAGTTTTCAGAGCAAATCAGTACCCCACTTGGACCATCGGAGCCTCCAGGAACTATAGAACACAGTCACAAGCATGCCCAACAAAAGGAGCCAAGTTCATATTTCTTTTCTTTATATAAAAAGGAAAAGTTCTTTCTGGCAACATTATTTTTTTCTTTACATAAAAAGGGAAGTTCTTTCTGGCAACATATATTATTATTATTATTTTTTAATTTATGTACACTGAGAGCATATGCACCAAAGACAAATTCCTTGTGTGTCCAATCACACTTGGCCAATGAAGAATTCTATTCTATAAAGATAGTTTTCATGGAACGGGAATAGTAAGCATAACTTCTTTAATTAATCCAAGAAATCCATACACATTATGGAATTAAATACACTAAAACATTAAAGCTACCTTCTCTAAATTCCAGAGTTAAAAAAAAAAGAGAAATTATTTTCATAACATCTGAATGAACATTTTGGTTTGTTTCAGTAAGACATTATTGATTCCTGGCAACTGCCTGGACAAGCCTATACGGTTTTCTTGGAGAGATTTTTGGAAGTGCTTTGCCATTTCTTCTTCCCAAGGCTAAGAGAGCCTGAAGGGCCCAACGTCTCCCAGCTGGCTTTGTCCCAAAGGCCTTTGTGGCTCCCAGTTTCTAGCCCGGAGCCTTAAACGGCCAAACTAACCCTTGAATCTGTATTTTAGGGACACATAAACCAATGCAAATGATGTAAAGGTCACATTCTCTAAAGTACTGATTTACCGTGATATACAACACTCAGAATCACTTAATCATCCAAGAGGGATCTTTACGTATTCTCAGCCCAGCAGCCTCTGGACAAAGCTAGCAAGAAAAAAGCTGATCTGTGGAAAACGGTAGCCCCTAATGGCCTTCAGATCAGATTTAGTCCAGGTTATAGCACATACAAAAAGCTTATCGTTCCCACAGAAATGCTGGTTTGTGGGAGGCCTTCGGATTAAAACGCATTTCCCTATTTAATAATAGCACTGAACATTCCAGTGTTCCCAAGGGATCACATTCCATAGTCTTTGTAACAGCCCTTTGTGTCACACCAATACTACGGCCGTTCCTCTGGACAGGGGTTACATTTCTCACCCCCCCCCCCAATAAACCCTCTCCCCCTGGCCGGGAGGAAGGCTTCCCTCTGTACAGGAGGTTCACACTCTGATCTTTTTTCGGAGCCAGGATCTCCCATGGGGGGGACGGCTCTTGCACTCTCTGGTCTGCAACCCCGGTGCCCTTTGGGCCCTGTCTCCAAGGGGCTGCTCATCAATCCCGGCCCTGCCCCTCGGCTGAGCCTGGGTGGCCAATCCAGGGCCCGTTTCGGGGCCCTCCTGACCCGGACAGGTGTCGAGGGGCAGAGCTCAGCTGGAATGCCACGCTGCACCAGCCTCCCAGGGATAAGGTGTTACCATGAACTGGGGCCAAAGGGCACTGAGTTCAGGGGACGTGTGCTGCTCCTCTGCCAGACTTTAGACAGCCCTCCTGCCAGCCACTCCGGTATCTTTCGACAACGTAATCTGCAGCCTATATTTAAAGGAAAACAAACAACGGAGCAGAAGGCGGAAGAAGCACAAGTGACTCATCCTGGCCTTCGTAGTCTGATTGTGTCCAGGACATGGGAGAAATATCTACTGGCCACTCTAAAGAAACCCATCTGGCAACGCTCCTGATGGTTTTTCAATCCATTATTATTTATTAAGAAAATTTAAGGGGCTGACCAACTCACTCATTAGGACTCTGGGCAGCTTACAGAAATAAAACCCCCAATAGAAAACTGAATAACCCCTCACCCCGCCCCCTTGGTGACAACAATCCAACAAAGTACTTGATGGGCCCCATATCAACCTACATGGGGGCCCATAGGGCAAGACCACAATCTTCAGGGTTTTTCAAAAGAATATCAAGGCCAATCTTATCTATGCAGAGATGATACTTCCCAGGGAGAGGGCTGCCACAGAGAAGGCCCTTCTTTGTGGTCCCACTAGATGGACCCCTTGAGAGAGGAGACATTCTCTGTCTCCCTGCTCTGGTGGGTCAGGCAGATGTGACTGGGGAAAAAACGGTCCTCCAAACAGGCCCTTTTCAAAGCTACACACTTCAAGAGATTTGGAAATGGTGTGAATGGGGGGGGGGGATGCTCAGCCCTGCACTAGTAGCTCCAACACTCCTCCTGGAATGGGCAGGGATGAATATTTTAAACGCTTCTTCAATGTGTTTTAATTTATTTATTAATAATATGTATCTATTATTTATTCCATCTTGCTCTTTGGAGTGACTCTAGTCTAGGCAGTTTGGGGATATGAATGGCTGCTGTAGACTTTGCAGAGCCCCTCTTGACGAATTAAGCATATTTTCCTATTCTAACAGGGTTTAAGATTTAAGGTATCCATTTTGCTGCTTAACAAGCACCCCCAAATGTGCAACACCAGACTGAAAGCGTACCCCCTTCTACCCCACAGATGCCACAGCAGCAGCATCTCTGAGACTACAAGGCCCAGGCAGAACACAAAGGCAAGGCAGCCCAGGCCACGAGACAACAGCAGCGTTCAGTAGAAGATGTGAGCAGCTACCCTTTGAAACAAAAGGGGGGGCCGCTTTGACAAGGATTAAAAATGCACACTTAAATGCAAAAATGGAACACCTCATTTGCATTACAACACTTTTAAAAGAAAGGTTTCAACAATGCCAACATAATAAAATGCAGGGGAGCATTCCAAAATCAGGGCCCCACCAGAGAGTAGTCCTCTTCCTTGTAAGTATCAAACAAGCTCTTTTTCAAGAGAAAAACAAAAATTATCTGCATAGATAGATACTTTGGCACAGGGAAAGGAAGCTCCCTCAGAAATTTAGGGATAGCCGAAGGGCAGGCCATGAAACCCGGGAGGAAGCACATCTCCTCAAAACAAATAGCAGATATTCTGAGACTCTACACAGTTCGGGGGCGGGTGACCTCAGGGCTAAACCCACTTTCTTGAATCCCTCCCAAAATGTGTTATCCCCAGCTGACAAAGCCTCTGGAATGGAAAACTGAATGTGGAATATTAGACAGGCCATGCCAAACCTACAGAAGTGGCAACGACGACTGGCACACCTCAACAACGGCAGAAATGAGAATAAAAATCTTGCCCCGCATCCTTCTAGAACAGGGGTCTCCAAACTTGGCAACTTTAAGACTTGTGGACTTCAGCTCTCAGAATCACCCTGCTAGCTGAGGAATTCTGAGAGTTAGAGTCCACAAGTCTTAAGGTTGCCAAGTTTGGAGAGCCCTGTTCCAATGGTATCAAAAGTGCTACCACCCCATCCACAGCTGTCCAACTGAAAAACCAAACCCAGAATGAGCTTCCACTTTTCTTCGAGGCAGTTAATTAATACATTGTATAATGCAACCAGGGTTGTAGGGGAAGGTCACTAAAGCACGGATTGCTATGGCTCCTCTTCTGATCTTTGGCAAACCAAGGGAAGCTGGAGGAAAAGCCTGAGCCAGGGTGGGCCATTATCCCCCACAGGTCCAGAGACATCAAACTCTCTGGCTTGCTTATTCAGACACACCTCTTTGGGGAAATAAATTATGTCTTTTTATCTTTATTGCTTTAAAACTTTGTTATCATAACAGGCAGTGAGCTAATGGATATCAGCCTCTTAATTTAGAAGAGAATGTGTATCCTGCCCTTGCGCAGGACAGAGTGAAACACATCTAACCATAGTAAGATATACACAGTATTGATATCAAAAACATCTCCTCCTAATCTTAAAGCCTTGGACTCAGCCGGGGAAGCAGAAGTGCTCCGGGATGCCTCAGATCGTGCCTGCTGCCCAAGAGGTCAACAAGGCAATCCAGACACTCATTCACCTCTGATGAATTAATGGATAGGATTCCCCAGAGAGCACTATGAGATCCGGTTACTGGAAACTCACGCCCAGCAGAAAATACAGAAATAGCACCACATTAAGTATGGCAATCAAAACAAACCTTTTCCTTTTAATGCATTTAGCCAACATTGCACTGGGACTGCTTGCCAACAGGATGAGACCTGTAAGCATTAATTTTCACCACTATAAGATTTTTACGGGAGCAGTGATTTCAAAGAAAAAAGAAAAACCTTCTACTACAAATTATGCTCATTGACTCTTATGTTTAGCAAAGCTCAAGAATTTTGTTCAATCCACATTTTTAACCACCTTACATGATTCCCATTCCAACATGTGAATCAAAATGCAATTAGTCTCTAGATTTCACATTTCTCTGAATTAAAATATTAAAATCAAATTTGATGTTAAAATGTATACATTGCACGTTTTAGGTTTAAAAAGTTTGAAGTGAATTGTTTTAAAGTAACACATATGGTTCATGATTTTTTTTCAAAAACAGTTATTGATTAATGCAGGAATGAGGTAAATGAACCGATACAAACCAGGAATAGACAAATCCATTCATTTATCTTCCAGAAAATCAGGAAAAAAATCCAAGGAATGTAAGGTCTTCTTCATTAACAGTATTTTTCAGTTTTTATATAACAAAAGACAATTGTAGGATTCTGTAGCCTCTCCTCACCTCTGCTCATACCAGCAAGATGCCGATATCTGGGAATCTTAAATACTTCCCTATACATTTACAGTGCAGGGACACACAGCAATTTCAATCCAGATCGACAGTGGAAACGTGGCTTTAATTGGCTGAGCAGAAGAAATACTAGTAAATAAGCAGAAATTCTAAGATTCTCCCTTGCCAAATTCAGCATTTTAAACAATGCACTACAATAACTTGTTTCTTCTCATGTTTCCTTGGAAGGATTTGGCATTTTAGAACAAGTTACAGAATGCTTAATCACTTACTTCCCATTCACTTGCAATTTTGGGGGCCACCTCCACACCCAACTGTTCAAGATTCTTCTCCTTGTGCTTCTCAAATTGCTTGTATCCCACATATCCTGTGCCTGTAGCCACGAGAAGATGCAGCGGACGGATGCGCAGCACCACATTCAGAGGTCCAGTGTGCAGGGATCTCTGCCCTGGAACGAAAGGGATCCACTCTTTAGAAATCAAAGCAGGCAAGAGGCTGGAGCCCAGCTGGTAGTTCAAGGGCTTCACGGACAAAGGCAACGTTTGTACCCAAAAGGATAAAAAGACTAGCTTGCTGCCATCCAGGCTTGTGGCTTGTTGCTAGCTAAATTGGCTTGCAACTCAAATTTGTCAGACATGAGGCACTTCAGAAAAGCCACAACCCTCAACTACTGTATTGGCAAATCAGAACACGGAACATAATAAGGCATCTACTTTGCTTCTTCCAAATGAAATTAGATTTAGTAGTACACTCTTTTTTCATATCTGAGAACTATGATAATCTACTGAACATGGTCCATAATGTTTCGGATATCAAAATATATTTAAAGTTTACCAAATGCCAGGAGGTTACCAGATCTAGCAAGATTTAAGGTGGGAACCCCCAAATCTCATTAAGTTCGGCTGCTTCAATTTTTTTATTTAAAAGTAATGAATGATGATGATGTTTGGTAATAAAACATCTGCAAGAAAGCCACCAAATTCAGGAAGCACCAAGGCCCCCCATTTCAACTCTGAGTTACAAACATTCTCCTTTATCAGGAATGAATGACAAATGAAGGAATGCAGACTGAACATAAAATCAATTCACCGGTATAAAACAGGTACTACGTGCAAGTGCCTTGGTCCTGGTCTCTTAATAAATGTCTTTAAGGTATCCTTAAATCTTAGCCCCTTAAATCTTTTGTGCAATCTGGCTACCATGGAAATTGCCAGCCGTGCAGATTCACTGCAAATCAACATAAAACCCCAATCTGCTCTTTGCAAAGGGGGGGGGGGGTATCTCCTTCATTGAAGCTTCAGAATAATCTTCTATGGTTCTGCTGCCTCCTGCTGGACAGTTCCTGCTATGGAACTGCTCGTTAACAGCATTTCAGAATTTGGAGGTGGACATAAGACCACAGTTGAGATGCGCTGACTGAGCTGACATTGGCCAATGGCAACAAAACCCAATGGAGCTGGGCCAGGGCCACTGAAGCTCCCTGGGTGATTCTGAGCCATTCCCTGTCTCTCAGTCCAGCTCCATCACAGGGAGGCAGATCCCCGCAAGCGGCTAAGACACAAATCTAACGAATATCCCATCACTTGCTCACTGAGATGATGAAGGAGGAGAGCCATGTTAGTCCACGATGGCAAAAAACAACAACAACCAGGAGTCCAGGAGTCCCTTTTTCTGAGAAACAGTTCTTATTTAAAAGGCATCAGTTTTCTTGAGCTGCAACTTAAGTTATCAGATGCGTGAAATGACTAGTCTGGAGTAGGATTTAAATTGGAGGAAGGTGGGTGGAAGGACAGGGAAAATCGCTTGGTTATGCAGAAGCAGGTTGTGTACGAGACTGATTGTAAGCAACTGATCAATTAAAGACTGCAACGTGTTAAAAGCGTCATGTGTTTGTTGAGGCCTTTTAAGATTGCCTGAATACCTTTGCTCTGTTTTTAAGAGATCCTCCCTGAGGGGGCTCCATGGATTCTCCTATAGATTTCCCTGGAGGGGTAGTTTAGTTTCCTGGAGGCCTGCTTCCATCTCTGTCCAGCAGGCCAGAAGAAATGTGCTTGTAGCGGAGAGCCTGGCTACAGATGGCATGTGCTGGGCGAAAGCTGGAGGCAGACGGTATGCATGGCATTCGGCAGTTCTCCTGCGTAAGACGGAGCATAAGAAGTGTACCTGATGTACTTGTACAGGGACCAAAAGGATGTTCTGTACTTCGGTCTAGGCTGAGGGCGATGATGGGTGATAGCGATGGTGGGGGGGGGGAGTTTTTGAAGTCCTTATGGAACTGGATTGTTAATACAGATGATGAAAATGTCATCGATTAATCTCAAGTAAAAGAGGAGCTTCAATGTGAATAGCATCTCAGCGACGTATGCCACAGAAGTTAAGAACCACCAAAACTGGAAATGAACAGAGGCAAGAGATTCAAGGTAACATCATGGAAATGGCTGGAAAGTACCGGTATGTCCATGCCAGAAACCAAAGAGGACAAACAAGTGGGAGTAAGGGAGTTAGACGGGCATGTATTTTATCCCCATTTCTGTTCAATCTGTATGCTGAAGTGATCATGTGGAAATTAGATCTGGAACTGCCTGATGTTGGAGTGAAGATTGGGGGAAGAACCATCAATAATGTGAGGTATGCAGATGATACAACAGTATTGGCTGAAAATAAGGGAGACCTGGAAAAAAATGATCTGGAAAATCAAGGATGACAATAAAAAGTAGGACTGATTCTTAACTTCAGGAAAACAAAGATAATGACAGCAGCTGCAGATGGACATGAGATGTTTAAAATTAACAAGGAAATGGAATTAATTTGATAATTTATCTTCCTTGGATCAAGAATTGTTCACAATGGCAGTTCTACCTCTGAAAGGAAACGTAACCTTAGGCTACACTGCAATAGTTAACATGAATAAGATCTGGAAAAGCAGATATATTGATACAGATACAAAAAGCAGGCTATTTAGAACAGTAGTCTTCCCTATAATGATGTGCAGGTGTGAGAGTTGGACATTAAGAATGGCTGAGCAAAGAAGAATTGAGGCCTCTGAACTGTAGTGCTGGTGTAAATCATTGTGTGTACCATGGACAGCCAGAACCACCACCAACAGAGAAGTGCTGAATCCTATCAAACATTACTAGAAGCCAAAATCACAAGACTACGTCTGATTTACTTTGGCCATGTCAAGTTGCAAATTCACGGGAAAAGTCAATGATGCTAGGATTGGTTAGTGGATCAAGGAGAAGCAACAAGCAAAGAGCTCGCTGGCTTGATACCATCAAAGCTGATACGAAGATGAACATCCAACAACTGAAAAAAGCTGTGCTCGACAATGTAGCATGGAGAGCACTTTCCTGTAAAGTCACAAAGAGTCGGACACCACTGGATAGTTAAAACTACTACTAAAGGAGGAGCTTCAGAGGGGGAAAACCGTTCTGAGTCAGCCATGAATATGTTGCCATGCAGGTAGTCCTCAGATTACAGCCAAAATTGAGCCTGGAATTATGGTAGCAAATTCTGGCAGTCATTAAGAGGGTCCACATATTACCATGCATGATTTTATGACTTTTTTTGTACTGATTACTGAGTGAACACTGTGATTATTAAGCAAACCAGTTTTCTTCAATAGACATTTTTTGACAGGCATCAAAAGTAAATAGCACTAGTACTTAGACTTACATCCTGGTCCACAGTGCTTTACAAACAACCCGCTCTAAGCGATTTACAGAGATTGCCCCCAACAATCTGGGTCCTCATTTTACCCACCTCGGAAGGCTGGAAGGCCGAGTCAACCTTGAGCCTGGTGAGATTCGAACTGTCAAATTGCAGGCAGCCGGGAGGCAGCAGAAGTAGCCTGCAGTCCTGCACTCTAACCACTGCGCCACCATGAAGGTCACAAAAGGGGATCGCTTAGACCTGGCCGCGTGCGGCCCTCCCGAGCTCCGTTTTTGCTGGCAGAGCGTTGCAGGGAGCCACCGCAGCCGAAAACGGATCTCGGGAGCCCACGCAGGCGCCCCCAACATGAGTAAAGTCGAGCTGGACCCGAAATCCCTGAAAGACGCTTCCCGTGGCTTCGCTGTGGGTGCTTTGAAGCTACCATAAATAACTCACTTGCATTTTCAGGCTGGCAACCAAACACTGTTTGGTAAACGGGGGAGGGAAGCCAGGTTTATTTTTCCTAAGCGATAGGATGTATTGGGGTGTTAATTCCACCCTCGGCAAGTGCCGAACAAGAAGTGGATTTGCTTCAAGGGAACGGGAATTAACTCCGCGTCAAAGCTTCATAATGTGATGTGATGCATAAGACGAGCATCTTAAATGCAAGAAACCGTTCGCTTCCTTGAGCAACCAGATCTTACCCGCCCCCCCCCAATTTTTTATTGATTTTTTTTTAAGTTCAGAAGTTTATCTTGCCTCCTACTCACTCGCGGCGACTTAAGGCAGCTTCCCTGAATATTTAAAAAAGTCATATAAAAATAATAAAATAATACAAAGTAATTTGCATTAATAAAATAGAAGCTCCCTTCCATCCATCCACCCCCAATAACTCTTGCAAAATTTTCCTTCCAAGTTTTTTCTAAACAGGACGAATTAGGCTAGATTATGCTAGCTAGAGAACTTCATATGTTATTGCTATCAGTCTGGCAGGGGGGTTGGACTAGAAGACCTCCGAGGTCCCTTCCAACTCTTGTTATTCTGTTATTCTGCCGTTCCTGACTCCATGAATCTTTTTCTGCGTCCAGCTTCATTCTAAGCCTCCCCCATCCCGTTATTTCTGGGGTTACCTCCACCTTTTTAATGGCCTTCCCATTGCCAAACACCCCCCACCCTCACCCCAAAATTGCATCCAGCACGTCTTTCAACTCGGAATTCTAGGGAAAAAAAATATGCCACCTTTTTTTCAGAATCCAATGTTGCCGTTTTTGACACCGTCCTTATTCTCTAATAGTTTCTCCCTGCACCAACGGTGTGACACAGGCTTAATTTTCTAAGAACTGGAATCAGAAAAGTGTCAAAGTGGCTGAGCATTTAGGATACCCGGGGAAAATGGTTGCCCTGGCAACAGCAAGCACATAAAAAAAAAAGAAAGTATTCAGAACAGACCCTGTTTCCCCTCTGTTTTAAGCTTCTGCTGCTAGGAGAATCAAATCTAATTCAGGCCTTTTTTTTTATTGTTATTTTATTTAAGGTGAACGGTAGGGCAGGAATTTAATCTCCGGCCTGTGACATCCTGCCATCTAGAGGGACAAACGGGCAATTGCAGCAGCAAAGCTAAAAAAAAATTTTTTGGATACCAGTAAATACTTGATTTAGGACCGCAATGGAGCCCGTAATTTAATGTTGCTAAGCGAGCCAGTTGTTAAGTGAGCTTTCAAGGGAATCCCTGAAGTTTCTGAAGAAACATGGTGGTTAAGTGAATCTGGCTTCCCGGTTGACTTGGCTCGTCAAGAGGTTGCAAATGGGAATCACATGACTCCCAGGACACTGCAACTGTCATAAAGGCGAGTCAGTTGCCAAGCATCTGAATTTTGATCGCGTGATCCTGCAACGGTCATAAGTGTGAAAAACGGTCATAAGTCGTTTTTTTTTTTTCAGTGCCGTTTGTAATTTCAAAAGGTCCCTAGAACTCTCTGTAAAATAACTCTTGATTGTTTATGTTTAGAAATTTGCTTAGTTCTCCTCCTGGTCTGTCACACATTGTTACTAGGCATAGTAACAATAGATTATCTGTAGAGTTGTCTTCCTTTGCTCCGGCAAAGAAATCAGATCTGGACCTCAGTTATCCCAGGCGCTCTTTAATGGTTGCAATGTGCTGGGAATACTGACATAGAGAGCTGAAGGACCTTTTAATTTAGGAAATCTCTGCTTTCCTTACTCATAGATTAATTTAGCCTATAAGCGGGTAGGTGAGATATACTGTAAGCAGGGGTAGGCTGCAAAAATTTTAGCAAGGGGTTTTCTGCCCGGTTGCTGGGTGGGCGTGGCCATGATGGGCGCAGCAGATAATGGGAACTTTCATGGCATAAGGAATAGATATCAGCACCCACAGTTAATTATTTTATTTATTAACTCAGGTTTTTAATCCTGCCTTTATTATTTTATAAGTAACTGAAGATGATGAGGAGCCATCCTTCCTCCTATTTTCCTCACAACAACAACCTTGTGATGTAGGTTGGGCTGAGAGACATTGATTGGCTCAAACTCACCCAGTTGGCTTCCATGCCTAAGGCAGAACTATAACTCACAGTCTCCTGGTTTCTAGGCCAGCACCTTGGCTAACCAGCACCTTGGCTAATCAATCCCAATCCCAACCCCAAGTCCAACTTCTAATTAATAATTAATCTATATATAAAAAAGAGAAGTCCGGTGGGGATGTAAGTTTGTATGTACTCTATACAAAATTACAGTTCTCCGCCAAAGTTCCTGAAATTTGGAACTTAGGTACCTTTCCATAGGGAGAAGTTCCCTGTTGGGGTCACGAACCCCTAAGCACCCCAGAACACCCCGAAAAAGGGTGGTAAAGTGCACACTCGCACCAAAAAAATAACAAAACTGAACTGAGTGTGTGTGAGGGAACTGCAGCTGCCCAGGGACCAACTGACAACATATGCAAATCGGAGGCTGTCCAACCAATAGAGGCAAAGCATGTAAATTGGGCAAAGAACACTAGGCTGCTGCATTCCCTATGCAAATTGGAGGCTCTCAAGCCAATAGATGCAAGCAATGCAAATCAGGCAAAGGAAATAAAAGGAGGAAGGGAAGGGGACACGAAAGGAAAGCAGGAAGGGAAGGGAAGGAGGAAGAAAAGGAAAG
>JANHJO010002331.1:33760-44273 GCA_032468235.1 Pseudoxyrhopus heterurus | reverse complement strand
CAAACTGCTGATCTGAAAGTCTGCAGAGTAGACTGCAGTACTGCTTTTAACCAGTGAGCCACAGCAGCTCCATAAAGGAATCACTGCTTCAACTACGGAGGGTTTGTCGTGTTTGGGGAGCTGGGTCAGAACACAGGAATTAGGTAACTTCTAAATAATTTTCCCCATTAGGTTTAGTAACACTTAATCCATTTTATCATTTTTATTGCTTTTTTCCTATTATCACCTGTCCTGTATAAACAGGGCATGTTTAATTAACTAGTAGTTATATCTCTGTCAATACTTGTAAAGGGAGAAAAGAAACGGAATGTTTACAGAATGCATGTCCAGCCTAGAAATCAAACCACCCAACTGTCCTCCATAAACCATTCTCCCCATCTTGCCAAATTGAGCCGGGGGAAGAGAGGGCCTGGGTGAACTTTCCTCCCAGCAGCCAGCCTTCTCTGCTGCCTCTCTGCTGCCTGCCTAGTGCCACTTCTGAGCCAAGGAGAGCCCAAAGGCTGAGTCACCAGACCTCTCCTCCCTCAGAAACCGGGGCTCTGCACCAGCTTCCAGGAGTGAGGTAGCTCACTTTTCTGCAATCTGCCTCCTGACCCCTGGTGTGTCCTGTGTGGCCGTGAGGACGTGAAGCTGAGGTTATTGTCTGCACTTGTAAACAGCATCTGCAACCAGGCAGAAACACTTCCGAAGGCTAAGCTCAGCTCATCCCTTTTCCCAAAGGGCAGTAAAATCGGCCATCTCAGAAATCTCAGATCAGAGGGGCTCATTCACACACACACACACACAATTTGCTGGGAGAAATGGTGCGACATCTATGCCAGCATCCCAACTATTTAGCAAACTGAGCCATGCCCTAATGTTTCTAGGAACGTGCCCACCTGGGCCCTTAACCCATAAAGGGGAAAGATAGCAGAGTGTGTGTGTGTGTGGGTCCTAGAAGACCAGAATCAAGAAGCAGACAAGGAAGCAGGAGGCAACACCTGGGCATTTACAACCGTTATATAGGCAGGCAAGAGGGCTGTCATCCAACTGCCAGGACCACGTGCTCCAGGAAGCAGCCCGCTGTGGTACGATTCTGGACCCAGATTGTTGGGGGCAATATGCTGACTCTGTAAATCGCTTAGCAAGGGCTGTAAAGCACTGTGAGGAGGTATATAAGTCTATGTGCTATTGCTATTTGGCCTGGGCTTAGAGTTCAGCTCTTAGAGCCTGGCCTGAAGTTTGCCAGGGTCACAAAAGGAGCAACCACAGAGACAGCACCTAATCCCAACAAGTATAAGAACTTTTGGAGGGAGTTGGAAGCTGGATGCCCCTTTGCAAAGTTTAACCATTTGACCAGTTGTAAGGGCTAAGCACCAGACTCCTATTTATGTGGGTACATCTACTTGTAAATCCTAGCACTGTGTAGCTAATCCAGAGCAACAGCTTACAGAAGGTGTGTGCTACAATAAAGTATTGGGTACAGTTCTCTTCTCTGTTGTGGAGTGTCCCTGGACAACAGACAACCCTCATAGTGGCTGGGAGGGAGAGAAGCAGAGTTAGTGGGACCCCCCTGAACAAGCAGATTTACCCAACACGGCTAAGGAAGGAGCTGGAAGATCTCCCACCCGAGAGAGAAAGAGAGAACCATACATACAGTCGCGCAGGCGGATTCCCAGGAGGAGGACAGGGCTTTACCTGGTTCTGTGGCTCAGGCTGGCGGTTGCAGGGCGGGCTGGTTGTCCCTTGCTGGGACCGGAATGCAGAGGAGCAGATTCGGAGAGATGGGTGGACGGTCCATGCTGGCTCCAGATGGACAGAACGCTGCCCAGCAAAGAGGGCAAGGAAGAGAAGAGGTCGACCGACACGGAAGCACAAGACTGGAACCCCTTTAAGCCCCGAGCAAACTGCAGCCGGCTCAGCCTCTGGACCGCTGGGATTCGACTACCGGGGTGTCGTCTTCTCCTCGTCCAGGCACGATAGCAGCCGGGGGAAAACAAAACTAAGGCTGTAGGGAGGCCGGGGGTCGGGCGGCCCGTACTGCAAGCAAGGGCCTCTCCCTCCCTGGGGGCCGACGTGGAACCGGGCTCAGCGTCTTTCTGGACTGGCATGATGTCTGGGTAGCTGTGAGGCAGAAGGAAAGAGGGGCTCCACGTGGAGAGCGGCTGAGGCCGTGGACTCCCCAGGGCAAACCTGGAGACGAGGCTCGGGGACCCAGCCTTGGGGAGCTTCCTGGTGGGGCCAACGTCCATTTGGTGATGGAAAGACACCGGGAAAACGCCGGGAGTGCTGCACCCGCAGGGAGCGTCGCTGCTCAGCTCAAAGAAGCACAGGATGGTCGACTCGACGGAATAAACGGGCAGAGCCTGGGAGCCTGCCACCTTGAAGCAGCAGCTGCTGCTGAGCCACGGAGGGGAGCTCAACTTTAAGCTGACCAAGGAGAAGATTTCCAGCAGCCGCCTCCTCCTGAGCGGGCCCCACTCGGCAGCTGAAGGCAGCAGTGCCCTGCGAGGCGGGAAGGGCTGGCATGCGGGGGCCAGCAACTTCTCCGCTAACCAGGAGAGCCTCGCCAACAAGGTGGCATCTTTGGGCTGCCCGGTGAGCCAGGAGGCGGCCAGCAGGCTGCTCTGGCGGCCTTGCTGCTTCCCTGGGGGGTCCCAAAGGATGGCCTGTGGGGCTGCCAGCTCGGTGGCTGACTGTGCAGAACGAACAAGCTCCCCCTTTTCCCCAGGGACCGTCTCAGGGGGGTCCTTGGATGCCGGAGGCTTCGGTGCCCTGAGCCGGCGTGGCATGCCAACTTTTATGCAGGCGGTTCCGGGCAGTTTCCCGAATGCTGGAAAAGGTCTTTGCAGGCGCAAATTCCCAAAGACGCCGCCGGTGCTTCTGCTCTGATCACAGCTAACAGCTGGAGGGAAGCTGCCCAAAGCCCCAGTGCAGCTGGGCCAGCGGTTGGCCTGCCGGCTACGATTCCGGAAGGGAAGATTCAGGCTTGCCGGCTCTCCACAACTCTGGCCTCTCTTTTGCCTTTTTGATTCGCTTCGCGTGAGGAAAGGGGGTTCCTGCCGCCGCCTCTTCTGCCCGGCCCTTCCTAGAGAAGCCCAAGTGCGCCGTGCAAGATCTCCCGGACCCTCAGTGTTTTCACCAGAGAAGTTGCCTGGAGGCTGTCCAAGGGCAAGCCTTCTTCCCCCTTGGGGCTCCTCTTCTGGGGGAGGCGGCTGAGCCCCCGCTTCGGAATCTCCCCTCCCGATACGCTCGTCCACCGAGTGCCCTTCCAGTCCTTCCTCGGGGCCTCCTGCCGGCTCCTGGGCGCCCTCTACCCTCAGCGAACGTCCTTCTTCCATACTGGGCCAGGTGGGGAAGCTTGCTAACCTCCCACCTTTTAGGCCAGGAGATGATGACACTGAGCTGGTTTCTGCTGGTTTCCTTGAGGAAGAGAAAAGTTTAGTCTGCAGAGCACAACTCGGGCTCTCTACGTGCCGCCACGTAACCGATGGCTCCGGGGAAGCTTTGGCTTTTCCGGAATCAGATTCTGCAATGTCTTCAGGTAAGCCAAGAGGAAGTCCTGTGTGTATCGCAGCCTTGAATGAAAATGTGACCTTCCCACCCCTGAGAGGAAGCATTAAATTTTCCAGGAGGGCTTCTGAAGACTCCGCAGAGTCACAAAGAAGGTGAACTGGAAATCCTTCCGTCATCCCAGCTGTCCAGCCGGCCTCTCTCGGGTCAGCTTCCAAATCCTGCTCGAAAGGATACAGGGATACAATCGCTTCTCCCCTGAGACCCTTGAAGCGCTGGCACGTCCTCCTGCTAGTCAGAGGACAGGCTGCAGCTGCATCTTGTCTGGGGGAGCTGCTCGCCCTTTTGCTTTCCAAACCGAAGGGCCGGCTGCGGCCATCAGCCCCTCTTTCACGCAGGAGGGCCGCTCGGCAGTGCTGCTGGGCAAGAGGAAAGCTGTGAGCTTCCAAAGAAGGGGACGTTACTCCTGCCTCTTTTGGACGTAGGCACATTTTTTTATTCTGAGGAAACTGGGAGCCTAAGCCTGCAGATACCAAACTGGATATTTTTCTTTTTCTGTATGATTTTAGAAGTAGCCCTTTCGTTCTTTCCTGACCTTTAATTTTGGCAGAAGTTGTAGGGCCTGTTTGAAAAGGAGATGGAGCCAATTTACTGGCAGACAATAATCCATTTTTAAAACTGAACTTCTCTTGTGTCCTTTTGTGGACTGACTCAGAGGCAGGATGGAGATCGTGGGTCTTTGACTGAGGAGCCCGATTCCTCACAAAATCATCCTGGTTCAGTAATGCAGAAGTAGACTCTGAGCATCCAGAAAGTGTCCTGGGACTTTGTGATTCTAAACGGTCTTCATTCAGTAGATTGCCAGTAAATTCTGACCCCGTATTATTATTGGATGATTCAATGATGATTTTGTGAAACGGACTTTGATGATATTCTGTTAAAAGTGCAGTAGCTGGTAGCTCCATCTTTGAATGCAATGATTCATTTTTATTACACCGGACATATTTTATAGCCGAACTGATCACAGTTTGCAAATCATGATAATTTAGTTTCTTGTAGAAAATTAAGGAAGGCTGCTGGCATTCTAGAAACTCTGTCTTTGGTGAATCGTTTTTCTGTTCAAACAAGGTGCAACTATCAAGGAAATAACATGGATAAAGAAATATTTTCATCTGATAAATGGGTTCCCTCTGCCGAGCTGAACGTTTAGTACATAAAAAAGACTCTTTTTTATTTAAATAAGAGAGATTACATGCTGGGGAAGAGGGGTGAATCTGGTATTTTTCTTGTTCTTCTAGGCACTGACTTTTTCTAAAAGTGGCTCTACAAAGAAGGGAAGTTTTGCTCAAGTCTCCATCAAATGCAAGCTGAAGGAAGTGTCTATTATTGTTACATACTGTTGCATTTCCCATTGTTTTCATTCCACCAGCATCAGCTCCAAATGAAGCTTTGTGGACCTCTACGCTTTCAAAGGGAGGAAAAATATTACTCTTCCTCTCCAGAATACTTTCTGAGCCATCTAAAACATCTCCACCATTAATACTCCAGTTTTCAGCTTCCGCCTTTGACAGATTAGAGCAGGGAACCTCCAGAGGATAAGATGAGTCCAAGGGGCTTCCTGCCCTGTCCAAGCCCACACGGTCATTTCTGTAGGGGGAGCAACTGAAATTTTTCTGTAGAGAAATGAATCTCCCACTGGACTCCAAAAGGGCTGGGCTTATTCCCAGGCTGAAAGCTATTTTGGTGGCTGTCCTTCTTCTGCCTTTTTGTCGATTTTTGCAATCTAAGAAGAGATTTCTTGCCAGGGCGTAGATCTGCTCTGGAGCAGAAGGAAGATCATTCACGGTCCGGTCACTCAAAGAGAGTGCTTTTCTCCAGAAGGGTTCCATAGCAACCTCCCCATTTCCTGCCCCTCTCAGCACCCACCTGACCATCTCCCAGGCCCCTTCATTCATTACCGCCTGGAGTCTGCCAACAGCTTGACCTGGAGCAGATGCTTTCTTGTGATGAGGCCGGGCACCAGTGCTTTGCATCACAATGCCTCCCTCTGGAGACAGGCTACCCATGGGCCCTCCGTGACCCGAGCTTGGGTCAGCCTTCTGGGCAAATGGAGGTGGGCCACGGAGTTGAGGGGCTTTAAGGCTTTTATCATCAGCCAACACACCGATCTCTGTCACACGGGAAGAACTGGTAGCACACCGAGGCAGAACTAAATCACAGAGCAGGAGGGCTGTCCTCAGATTGTCCTTAGGCTCCACTCGGAGTGGCAAGCCATTTCCCCCAAAGTCCAGCTGAGGAGCCAAGCAGCTGAGGAATGCAGAAACATACTTTATACTGCAATTGTTCAGAAAGAACCCAAAGTTATTTCTTTTCAACGAAAGAGCTCCATTTCCTTTTCCCAAAGTGATACGTTCTTCATGGCGGAGAAAAGAACTTTTATCCTCTTGGATCCTGCTGGCCTCTGAAGAACTCACTCTTGGCTCATTTTCAAATGCTGCTTGGACAACATCACCAAGGGAGGAGCGGCCAATTTCGGAATGCCAGTCTTGGTCTTTTGGGACTGTTAGCTGTTCGGCTGGACTTAGAAACCTGCCGTGTTCTGAAGGAAAATGTTCTCCATCTCCTTTCCAGCAGCCGTGCACAGCGGACCCTTTCTGGACTTCAATCATTCCTTTATGCCCAGGGCTAGAAGGAAGATCCCCCTTGTGCTCGTTGTTGGACAGCTCTCCGCCAGGGCTCCCTGCCTGCAACGGAGCCTCAGCCATTTGCAGCTCAGTGGCTTCACAGGCCGCCTCCGAGAGGTCCATGCGGTCACCCCAAGGGGTTCTTCTGAATGAGCTGCCTTGCAAAGCCTGACCTGGGGGTTCAGGCCACCTGCCTGTTGGGCAAGCATCCAGAGCCAGAGCAAGGCTGGGCGGGCCAAACGTTTCTTGCTGAACTGATGGACGACTGTTGCAAACGGCCTTCGTTTCTTGGCCTGGATTCTGAGAGGTCTCTTCGCCAGCCTGTCTGGCACAGGCCGGGAGTTCTCCTTCTTCGGACGAGGCAGGACTGAGAGGCTCTTGAGAGACTAAGCTGCCACTTCCTGAAACTGCAACTCCACCTGAGCACTGACTGGCCTCAAGCAGCGCACCTGTCCTCGCTTGGGCCCTGGGCTCTCCCGGGTTACAACACAGCCCGGTCCCATCAGCCGCCATACCTGGAGCTTCGTTCAGGAGCCTGGATTGCTTTTCAGATGCCGCTTGCACTTTTGCCGGGGTTTCTCCTAGAAACACAAAAACAGAACAAAAACAGGACTGAGATGGGGCCATCCTCTTGTAAAATAACCCTCATCCCGGTTGTCCTCTCACCGCCCACATGGCAGGAGAGACTCCGGTGCCTAATGCTCTGTCTCTCCGCAGGGTCCGTCCTCACACCCCTCAAATGAAGTAAGTCCTCAACTGCCCCCACCCACCGGCTTTTCAGAAAGACCCCCTTTGGAAATCCTTCCTAAACACCCCCAAATTTAAGGACTTGGTGTCTTCATTCACTCAGCAGATGACCTGGAGGCAAAACCCGGAAAAAGGCCACACTTCATGTGCTAAAGAAATGAAGTTATAGTTTTCTGTCACTATCTGCCTGATTTCCACAAAGAGGATTATGTAAATAAGCAGCGGGGGGAGACGACGACAGCCAAGTCTTAATTTAACAATCCGAGTTCCGCACAACGGAAGGTTCCCACATGCAAGGCCTGTGACCAGCAGGACCCCCTCTGCTCTGTGGGCATGCCAGAACTCAAAGAAGGTTCTAGAATTCCAGCATGCGCTACTGCAGGGTTTGTGATGAAAGCCAGAGGAACCGCTTCAGATGCCACTGATTCAGGGCAGGAGGGTCCAAGGAAGAAATGGAGGAACTCAGAACTCATCCTGGCCAAACACGAGGAGGAGTCTGGGAGCATCTTTTCCAATCAGAAGAGCTCAAAGCAGGCTCTTCACTCCTGCACTTGCCAACTGTTAACTTTTCCTTTTGTTTTATTGTAATGAGTTGGATTGTTTTGAGTTGCCTAGCTGAGAGTTGGGCGGGGTACAAGTTAATAAATTGGTATTATTGATTTTTCATTAACAGATGATACACATTTTAAAAAGAAAACCACCCTAGAAGGGAACTATACCTCTGCTGCTCAACTGGAGAAATTCATGAACCGTAGACATGACCACCTTCTCCCTGTGAGGGCGATGGGAGCTTCAGCAGAGGGCAGCCATTAGGCTCGGTGAAGGGGGGAAGATGGCCAGATCAGAAGGGAACACACTTTGCTAGCAACTTGACAGGCCCAATATAGCTGACGAACCATTTTTATCCTTTTCAATAGAAAGAGGCCATCCACGTTTTTAGACAAGGATCTGAGGGTAACATCTTACTTAGATGCTGGCTGGGGAGTTCTGGGAGTTGAAGTCCACACATTTTAAAGCTGCCGAGGTCGAGAAATACTGCATTACATCACTTGGATGATACTCTCTCGCTAGCCCAACTGTAATATCCCTGCTTAGGCACACTAGCGATGTAGCCCAAGGGCTTAAGCCACTGGCAATAAATCCTTTGCATTTATATGGAAAGCAGGGAAGGATAGGCACTGCTAAGCAAAATGCGTGCATAAACCATCCCTCAGAACAGAGTGAAGACAGGTTCACGGATACACAAGCACACACACACACACACAACACACACAGAGTGAGTTATAGAGCCAATGTGGTTAAGGGTGCAAGCATCAGTTCAGAAACCAGGAGACTGTACTTCTAGTCCTGCCTTGGACACAAAGCCAGCTGGGTGATCTTGGGCCAGTCCCTTTTGGTGATGCAATGCATGGGGA
Organism: Pseudoxyrhopus heterurus; assembly: GCA_032468235.1. NCBI lineage: Eukaryota > Metazoa > Chordata > Lepidosauria > Squamata > Pseudoxyrhopus > Pseudoxyrhopus heterurus. The sequence continues at coordinate 35,935 of JANHJO010002331.1, read as the reverse complement.
AAGGGAAGATGAGGTGTTGCCTAGGAAACCATCAGACGAGAGAGGCAGCTAACCTCAAACTGGAAGAATCCATCCTAATCAGTCTAGCAGTTAAAAGGGGAGGAGGGATGCATTTTCAGACTTGCAAGAATCTGTTAATGTAGCCTGACAATAAAGTAGACTTAGCTCATCCAGTCACATTTCCTATCTGGTTTATTCAGGAAAGCCAACATTAATCTTGCAAGTCTTCTACTTCCTTCCGAGGAGAAGAATTTCAAGAATGGCTTTGGATCCTCAAGGACCTCCACTGACCGCTGAGCATCTGGCAGCCATGTTGTTGCAGCATCAGCAGATGCACAGATGACGAACTGACAGAATGCCATGCAACAACCAGCACAGCAACTGGGGCAGAATATGCCTCAACCAGAGGCTCCACAAGGTTTTCTGCGTGCTGCAAGTGACTGAAGGGGAGGGTGAGATAACGGAAGGCAGGGATGCCCTTGAGAAATGGGGGGAGAGAGAAGAGGCTGCCTAGGAAACAATTGGACAAGAGAGGCAGGGGCCCCCACAGGCTTAACAGTCAGAGAAACAAAAAGAAAAAGAAAAGAAAAAAGAAAAGAGGAATATAACAAAATAGAATAAAAACTTTATTGTCACTTTAAATGTACACTAATCAGCATACATTAAAATGAAATTTTGTTGCATTTTGTTCTGACTTAGGCTTCCCAAAAGCACGAAGCAGACTCTTTGTCCTGATAAAACCCGTTTTATTTAGTTTAAAGTGAATTCCTCTCCAGCAAAGTCCCGGACAACAGTCTTTCAAGAGCGTTCACAACTACAGACCTTTATCTGGCTTGGAGAGCTGCCAGGCCGATATCTTCCAAATGCCACTCTGTAGCAGACAATACTTGGCAAGAAGTCAGGAACAGATCTTCACCCTAATGAATTGAACTAATTGTCTCCCGCAAACCCCACTCCGCTTTTGCTCCTCTTTATTCCCTATGGGAGGGGCCATTCACCGTCTACCTATGGCTTTACTCCGAAGTCGACCCTTGTTCCGTAACTGTTCCCTTCTCCTGGCAGCTCTGCGCATACACACACTGGGAACAGGCTCAAGCTGTTCTGCCTCCGAAGGCAGCTGATACCTGTGAGACGGCCCTAGCCCCATCTCTGCCTCCCACCCAGAACAGTCTGAGCCTTTCCCAGACCCCATGTTCCTCCCCAACTTCCTCACTGTCCAAATCTGCCGCCACAACACATTTAGCTCTCAAAAGGTAACCATTACACATATACCCACATACACACACATAGAGAAACATCAGTCTAGTTCGAATGTATAGATATACATGGCGGGAGAAAAAAGAGTCCTGCGGGTTTGCAAGATGGATGGCATAAGGATCAAAGCTGTTAATCTAGTAATCCTACTAGAAATACTTCAAAACCTCCTCCCAGAGGGGAGCAACAGAAACAGACCGTGGAGTGGGGGTGTGAGGTCTCTTTTAACAATGCTTTGAGCTCTAAGCACATAGCGCTTATAAGCAATATCCTGAATGACAGGAAATGAGCTTCCTATAATCTTCTCAGCTGTCCTCACCTCTCTCTGTAGGGACTTTCTATCTGAGGCTCTGCTGCCACCAAACCAAACAGGGATGCAGGTTATGCCCCTGTAAAAAATGGCTAGGACTGGAGGAGAAAGATTCATGGGGAAATTATCAATACAGGTAATCCTCAACTGACAACAGTCCATTTAGTGACCATTTGGAGTTACAATGGAACTGAAAAAAGTGACTTATGGTCATTTTCACACTTATGACCATTGCAGCATCCCCATGGTGATGGGATTTACATTTGGGTGCCTGACATATTTATGACGGTTGCAGTGTCGTGGGACCGTTTGATTCCTTTTTGGGACCTTCTGGGGAGCAAAATCAATGGGGAAGCCAAATTCACTTAACAACCCTGTTAGTAATTTAACAACTGCAGTGATTCACTTAACACACGTGGCAAGGAAAGTCATAAAATGAGGCAAAACTCACTTAAGAGCCTTGAATGGTGCAGCGGGCTAAATGCTGTACTTTGTAACTCTAACCCTAACTCTCACCCAGCTGCCTGCAATTTAGCTGTTCGAATCCCACCAGGCTCAAGGTCGACTCAGCCTTCCATCCTTCCGAGGTCGGTAAAATGAGAACCCAGATT
>JANHJO010002331.1:17785-33660 GCA_032468235.1 Pseudoxyrhopus heterurus | reverse complement strand
ACCTCGGCGGGCGGCAGGCCGCGGCCCAGTGCGCCGGCTCCGGCATCGCGCCGCTCTCGCTCTCCGCTGGGGGCTGCCGCTCTATGGTCCCGTCCTTCCTCATCCGGGCACTGCCCGGGAACCATAGAGAGGCGAGGGGCGGTTTCCGGGCGCGGACTTCCGGAGGAGCCCCAGGCGGAGGCCGCGCCGGGTGAGTTGCTGAGGAAGCGGCTCGCCGCGACTCCCGTCTGGCTCCGTAGCTCGGCGGGGAAGCGGCGGCAGGAGCCGCGATCCCCCCCCCCCGTCCCGGTCTCGGAGGCCGGAAGCGGCGACCCCGCGAGTAGAAAGCGAGCGCGGCTGCGACGAGGCGCTTCTTGTAGGCCTGGCCTTGCGCGGCGGCTTTCCTGCCTGCCGGGAGAGGCCTCTCCGGGGGAGAGCGAGGCTCTTGGCCCGAGGGAGGAGGAGCAGGAAGCGGCGCCTTCCTTCCAGGCCTGCCCTCCGCTGCCCGTGGTGGAAGCGGCGCCCCCGCCGGTCTGCCTCCCCGGCTTCGCTCCCTGAGACGAGATCCAGGACAGGGAGCGAGGATGAGGCGGACGGACGCAGCAGCCACGCAGGCGGCCCCTCCAAATACCAAGCCCGGCTCCGGGACCGCCTTTTGCCCCCCCTGGGACGCTTCGCGGGCTCCGTTTCAGGCCCCAGGCAGCTGGTGGGCTTTTTCTAGGGACGAGGACGGAGACGCGAGCCACAGCCTCCACCTGGAGGTCAGAAAAGCCGGTCCCTTCAGGCTGCGCTAGGTGGCCTTCAGGAGCCTCCGCAGCCTGTGAAGGTGGCTGGAGGGAGTCGGAGCTCTGCATTATTTAGCAAGAGCCCTTAGCCTTATATGCCGCTTCACAGGGCTTTCCAGCCCCCCTAAGCGGTTTACAGAGTCAGCCTATTTGCCCCCAACAATCTGGGTCCTCATTTTACCCACCTCGGAAGGATGGAAGGCCGAGTCAGCCTTGAGCCGGTCAGGATCGAACTGCTGGCAGTCAGCAGAAATGGGCTGCAGTGCTGCATCACAGCTCATTTAAGTGATCTTTTTCCCTGCAAAGGGGGATCCTGGGGGCAGAAACTTCCTTTTGCTTCAAAATAAGCTGTTTATCACAGAATGCTCATTGCAGCCTGGCTAAAGGAAATCAAACGTGGATTTCCAAAAAAATTATTTATTTATTTATTTATTGAATTTTTAGGCCACCCAACTCCCGAAGGACTCTGGGCGGCTTACAACAACCATAGCAATAGCACATTTACAGAATCAGCCTCTTGCCCCCAACAATCAGGGTCCTCATTTTACCCACCTCGGAAGGATGGAAGGCTGAGTCCACCTTGAACCAGTCAGGATCGAACTGCCAAATTGCAGGTAGCTGGCAGCTAAGTACTAATTACTAAGTGCTGCACTCTAACCTCTGTGCCACTGTGGGCTGTCCTGTCTATAAACGCAACATTATAAAAGTCTGGATTGAGATCAAGCAGAGGATCTTAGACTTTGACATGCAGAGGGTTGCCTCATCCCTCTGCCTTTGTGAGTGAGATACCTGTTGCTCACCTCTCCCAAATACTTTTCCTCACCTCTTGTGCCCTTCTAGTTAAGGACACTTCCTTACACTGGGCCACGTAGATGCCTTGTCATGAGATTCAGTAATATCCCTGACATATTTGGGATGTGTTTGAGTATTGAAATCGAACCAGATGCACATGTTCAGCTGAATTGCCCAAAAGATCATTGTTGGAAGTTGGAGCTAATCTCCCCTCTAACTGTAAAACTTTTGAGTTGGTCCTAAGGGGCAGCTAAAACACCACTATTATGAAGTTTCCCAAAAAGTGATTTTTCTGCTTGTGGAAATTGATCAGAACAAGCTATTTGATCAGAACAAAATCCAATTAGGCATATCTGTTAAGAAAAGGATTTATATATTGAATGCTTTGTATTTTAATTATTTTTTTAGTCTATGACCGTACAGAAATAAACAATATATAAAGCTGATGGCACCTGTGATTTTATTTTCCTTTCTTTGGCTTCCTCACAGCATACAATGGAAGAGGAACAGCTTTTCATATATTGCTTGCTTTTGTTCTGCGGAAAGTAGAAAGTTGTCTAATGCCTGATTTCTTATGATCAAGAAGAACAAGAATTTGAAATCAAGATGAGAACCAACAAAGTTTACAAGCTTGTCATACACAAAAAAGGCTTCGGAAGCAGCGGTTAGTAGGCTCGCTGAAGGTGGCTGGGCCTTGGGGTGCCCTGAAGGTGCATGAAAACACTAATAAACCTTTTGCCCCTTGGGAGCAGAATCTTCCAAGCTCTCCAATATCTGGACTGCAACAAGGCCTTTTAGGACAAATTTGAGGTTCCCAGCTTAATGATAACACTTGTAAAGCAGGTGTTTAAAGTAGCACATTTTTATTTGGAAAGAAATTGCACTCTGTTCAGTGGGACATTATCCCTAATAAGGTTGCTTAAGATGTTAGTCTCATTTATGTTTATAATCGACCAACTTTATAATGTGTTCCAGCATATTCAGGGAGGCTAAGACATGCCTGCTTAGTTTATTCTTAGGATGAGGTTTGGATTTGAAGAGTACGCCCCTGCTCTCAGTTGCGATGCTTTCTCAATTTAAAGACTGTCATGGCTGCCTCTTTCCTATCTAAGTTTCATGTGCCGACAGAGTGAATTTAGCAAGGATGGGGAGGAGAGAGAGAAAGATTGAACTGTAAGGAAGAAGTGGAGGATGAAGCCCAGCTGAGCCTTGTGAAAAGCTCCAGCCAGCCAAGGTCAACTATCTATATGCAGACCTGGGAACTGAGAACCTGTTTCTTAATATACAAGCACTTGATTGGACATTTGCAAATAACCAGGGGATGGGGGGGGGGGGGCGGGCGTGAGAAGAAAATTTATTTTGTATTGTTTGAGCAGAAAAATCTCAGATTCAGCTTATGCTTCTGTAACCACCTAAGTTTAGTAAAGTATATTCCTGACAAAAACAAGTGGCCAGGAGTCTTTCTTTGCTAGATGACTGAGTGGGACAGTTGACACTCTCTAGGTTTTCAGTATATTTCACTCACCCTGGCACTCATCCCATCTCAGGCTTCTCAGCTTTAATGGCATTGAGGATAACTTTGGAACTGCTATGAAAGTTGCTCTAAACCAGGGGTCTCCAACCGTGGCAACTTTATGACTTGTGGACTTCAACTCCCTTCGTAAAGTTGCCCAGGTTGGAGACCCCTGTTCTAAACTACAAACATCTACAAGGGTTCTTTTCCAACTGTTTCCTTTTCAGATGAACTTATGGTGAACCCCAAAGTATTTCTTCAGATCAAGTTGGGAGATATAGTGGAAATAGCACACCCCAATGATGAATACAGGTGACTCCTTGTGGATGGATCTGCTTTGGGACATAATGCATGATTGGGGGGGGGGGGAGCAGTCCCAGAACTTTGCAACGGGGAGATAGATAGGCCTCAGCATCACAAGCTGAACTGGTATTTTTGTTTTAGCTGGAGAAAAGTGGAAGCTGCTGGGAAGTCAGGGGGAGCCAGTCAGATGGAGAAGACCTTGTGATCGTTGCTTTGTTTCAAAAGGCAGATATTGCCTGCTTCCATTTGGGGTTCTTGGTGGTATAGAAAACCAGTATTGTAATAATAAATCTATAAACAAACTTGTAGAAACCAAGAACATAAAATGAAAAACCCTAAAAAGCATAAGGGAAACAAAATGTTCCTAAATGGTGACCAGTAGGACTGCTTTGGGAGTTTTACTTGGCCAGAGACATGAGAAATTTGAAATTCTTGAGGATCTTGGCTGAAGTGCTTTTCGGTTGCTGGAGAGATCCTGTCCCTGATTGTCACTCTTGCTTTCCAGTCCACTCCTGCTGCAAGTGAAGTCGCTCAAGGAAGACTTACAGAAAGGTGGGGTTTTTCTCTCTCTATTGGAAACCGCCAGTTCTCATTAACCGCCAGTCAATAACTCACTAACCAGAGAGAGCAATTTATATTCATTTGATTTCTATTCCCCCTTTTCTGCAGGAGCTAAGCATGTGCCCTTGCCTTCCACATTTCAACACACAGTGCTGGCCCTACTGGTGAAATAGATTAGATGGGACTAGCTCAGGCCCGGCTATGACCTTCCAAGGCTGCATGTAGAGGAGGATTGTTCATAACCAAATAGGGGAGCTGGTCTTGCCATCAGCTTGAAGCTGAGATTGATTCTTAGGCAGTTTGCACAAATTCATCAGTCGCTGGGAATTATTAGAAAGGTTCTCTTAAGAGCACTTGAAAGAAATCTCTTCTCAGGAAAGAGCAGAGGCAGCCAAGGATGTCACTTAGTTCTAAGGTCAGAACTGAATAATACCCAGAATTCAGATCTAGCATATCCTACCCGCGGTCTGTGGGCCGCATGTGGCCATGGACAGCTAGTAATGTGGCCCCACAAGATCATAAACTTTTAACATTGTTATGTGACTTATATACATTATGTTATATATTTTATATGCGGCCCAAGACAGCTGCTCTTCACTCAGGTAAGCCAAAAGGTTGGACACCCATGGTGCAGCGTATAATATTTGCTAAGATCTGGTTTTGAGAGATCTGAAAGAAATCGGGGTTGTTTTTTTTCTTTCAGTCCTAGAGCGGGTGTCATAATGAGTCTAAGAGCAGCTCTGAGCTCCAATGGCTCAGAGTCTTTGGTCCCCAGTCAGTTGCTTGCAGCCTCCTCTTAAGGCTCAATCGCTGGGTATTGAATACTGCTGGGTTGGCCTTCTCGTAATTCAAGCCAGATGGGAATTTGCACAGTTCTGTATGGAAGAATCTTGAATCTCTGATCACTGCAGAGTTTAGATGGGACTGACAACATTTACTTCACTTCCCAAATAGCAGGCATAGTTGATTATTTCTGGAACTGTTGTAATTTATGCCATTTTCATCCTGCGCTGGGGTTGGCTCGCAAGCCATCTTCTTAGGACAATGGGTTCCTGGCTTGTCATCACCCTTTCAGGTCAAGGTCAGAAGCCAGGCTTTGTTCACATTGGCTTGAGAGTTGCCTTTTTGGACTAGGGATCACGCTGGGACACGCTGGTCCTGTAGCAAGATGGCAGTTGGGGAGATTTTGCATCTGCCAGTCCGAAAGCATCATTTCACCAGTTGCTGTATGGTGACTTCTTGCCTTTTGTTCTCTTTTTCTGGAGTCTATGAGGCGCTTCTGAAACACAGCTCTGGATTGGAACCAGTCATTGTTTGCAATTTCTAAGCAAGCATTGGAATTACTCTGATTGAAGCAGGTGATCATGGAGGCTGTTGCTTTGCTCTGAATAGGCCAAAAAAGAGAAGTCAGATGAACAGGGAACGAGGCAGACCCCGAAAGAGGCATCTGTAGGCCCAGCATCATCCCTTGATAAGGACCCCAGAAATATGTCCGTGTTTTTGTCATTGAGTGTTGTTTTGGCTGCTTGCTCATAAGTCAATCATTAGTTGGTGGACCAGCTCTTTATACCCTGATAGGCAGGTCAGTTCCTCCGAAGCAATGTTTCTCATCTTCAACTCATTCTTAAAAAGCTCTGGCAAGCTTAAGATGTGTGGAACTCCCAGAATTCCACAGCCTGGAATTGGGGAGGGGAATTCTGGGAGTTGAAGTTCACCAATCTTAAACTTGACAAGCTTGAGAAACACTGCTCTGATGTTACCGCTGGAGTGATTCCACGGAAAGCCGCCTCCAATTCTCCCAACTTTCTCTCCTTTCTTTGCACAGAAACCATCAGTGTTGATCAGACAGTTGCTCAGGTGTTTCGACTGAGGCCCTACCAGGATGTCCATGTGAACGTGGTGGACCCCAAGGTAGGTGTGCTTTTGCCACTCTTCAGCTTTCGCTAAAGATGCTTGAATAGTCTTCCTGCTATAGGAGATGACCAGGATGAGCCCAAGGGAGGGGTCCAAGGCGTCATCCGTCACGAGTCCATGCACTCCCACCAGAGATCTAACTCCAGCTCACCTTGAATTCCTTCTATTCTTAACTCCCACTAATTTCCCTTGATTGTTAGTTGTTAAGATTCTTGTAGAGAACTTAAGCTTACGATAAACCTTTATACACATTTGAACTGCTTGGATCTCCTGATTTCCCAGGTGCTTGACACCTGCAGAACCTTCTGATGACCACAGTGCTTCTAAGACGGGTCCTCAAACTTGGCGAGATTTAAGACTTGTGGACTTCAACTCCCAGAATTCCCTAGCCACCCAGGCTCGCTGGGGAATTCTGGGACTTGAAGTCCACAAGTCTTAAAATCACCAAGCTTGGAGATCCCTGTTCTAAGACTAGTAGAGTGGGCTGGTCCTTTGCTATAAGTCAAATGCCACCACAAACATGTTTCTGATGTGTGCTTTGGTATTTTGCCCTATATGACAAATACGTTCACCCCATTCAACTGTCCTCTGCTTTTTCTTCTGGAGATTGCCAAGAAGTTAAGATGGCTAAATTTATGAAATTGGTAAAATCCTCTGGTGCTCAGTCATAGAGGATTTCCCAACCTTGCCAACTTTAAGATGTGCGGACATCAACCCAGAGCTCCTCAGCCAGCCATTCTAGCCGAGGAATTCTGGGAGTTGACGTCCAGGCATCTTAAAGTTGGCAAGGTTGGGAAACCCTGCAGTAATAGATAAAGAATTGTTGTTAGTTAACAAATGATTGAGTGCTGTTGGTATTTATGTCCTGAAATGTTTTGGAAAGGGAAGTGATATGCATATAGTTTGAAGGGTTGGAAAAATTTCCTCCAGGAATATCAGCAGAAACAGAATGGTGGAGGCAGAAGTCATAGTCCCCTCATGTTCCTTTTTAGGATGTGACTCTGGATTTAGTGGAGCTGACATTCAAGGACCAGTACATCGGACGCGGGGATATGTGGCGCCTTAAGAAAAGCTTGGTGAGGATTACATCTGTTGCGAACATTTTAAACTGGATTTCTGCATGGAGTAAGGGTAGGACTGAATGATCTAATGGTTCCCCTCCAACTTGGAATTGAGCAGTTGACATCTGTAGAGACATTTAGTTCTGGCCTTGAGAAGGAAAGAGAAGAACAGTTGCTTAGATCTGGGAAAGTAGAAAATGTGAGAAAGAGACCCACTTTGTCCTTAAAAGTGAGCCAGTGAAGATTTTGGACAGTTGTATAGTTAATACACCCCACATCAATAAAGTAGTACAGGTAGTCCTTGACATGACTTACCTGGAAAGGTGAGTTATGACCCAGTCATTTGCAGTGTCCTGTGATTGCATGACTGCATTTTACAAGTTTTTGCTGAAAATTGGAAGTTATTCCTCTTTTTCAACAAAACCTTGCAATCAGTGGTGCAGTAGTTAGATTGCAGTACTGCATGCTACTTCTGCTGCCTGCCGGCTGCCTTCAATTTGGCAGTTGGATTCTCACCAGGCTCAAGGTTGACTCGGCCTTCCATCCTTCCGAGGTTGGTAAAATGAGGACCCAGATTGTTGGGGGCAACAGGCTGATTCTGTAAACCTCTTAGAGAGGGCTGTAAAGCACTGTGAAGCAGTATATAAATCTTAAGTGCTATTGCTATTGCAAACAGTGCTTAAGGATCACAGTGTTCGTTTAATGACCGATGCAAAAGAGTGTAAAATCCGGTTGGCCACGTGCCTAGGGTTACCTGTATTCTGGGAATCCCTCCGGGGTCTGTTTCTTGACGGCTTTACCTTGAAGGGCCAACAGCTTGCAGCTCTGCTCAGGAAACAATGCTGAGTCCTCCATCTTTCAAAACAATCTTGAAAAATTGAAGTGTGAGGTAGGCGGGTGGGTATTGTAGGACTGAGATGTTGGCTAGAAGTCTGGATTGAACTGAGATGGTGGGGATCAAAGGCAGGGAAGTGGGGGTGTCGTTAAGGGACTGCCAGGCTCCAGTGGAAACACCCCCTTCTCTCAGAAGCCCTGGCTTCTGGCCTTTAGCAAAAATGATCCGAATATTTCCCGACTAGAAATGTCGTGCCAGCTAGAAACCACTGTTTATCTTCTGCAAGAGCAAGTTCTCTTGTGTGCAAATTGTTCCATTTCTCTTTTTCCTTTCATTGTCACCTCAGGTTGGCACGTGTGCTTACATCACTCAGAAAGTTGAATATGCGGGTATTCGGTGAGTAAGCAGCTGTGCCTTCCTCCCTTTCACAAGTGTGTAGGAAGGAAGTTGACTTTTATCAGGAATTAATGCCTGTCTCCAAATAATCAAGTTTTACCTTGGCTATTTCCATTCCCAAGGTACTCTCTCCGGTTCCCAGCTCTTTTCTCTTAGTGAAGTTCAGACCCCAAATGAGTCCCATTTACTTCAGTGAAACTTCCTCCCGGAATACGGGCACGGGCCCTCGTGCCGGATCTCGCCAGAGGAGGAAGGTGGTATCTGCTACGTTCTCAGTTCTTCCTCTTTGGTCGAGACTTCAGGGAGAAGGACTTGGAGCTTGTTTTGCCCGGGGTGGTACAGCTTGGAACTTCGACTGACTACAGAGCCAGCTGATGAAGCCTGTTTGCCCTGCCAACATCCTGGCATCTTAGCACTGTAGGGAGAGAAAACTCCAGTATTTAAATTCACCTGTAGCTTTGCTTTTGTTATCTGCCTTTTGGCCAGCAGCTCTCCCATTTTTCACATCCAGCTTTCACAGCAAGGTTTCCCCCCACGTTTTCAGTCTTCTCTCTTGGTTTGTTTTCAGGGCTCAGGCAGGTGAACTGTGGGTCAAAAGTGAGAAAGTCACCTGCGGCTACATCAGCGAGGATACTCGGGTAGGACTCTCGACTTGAGATATTTCCTTTCCGTTTCTCAAACGCTGAGCTTCAGAGTCCCTGCAGTTAATAACCAGAGTAGCCGCTTCCCAGCGTTCCTTCAGCAGGAGAGCCCTGTTACCTGGGGGCTGGGAGGGCGCTAAGGGGCATGTGGCCATGGCTCAACCTTGCCAGGCAAGTGTCGCTGTATTTCCGTGATCTCCTGCTAGTAATGGAGACTCAGCTCCTTCCCTTCTGGGTGCCTTGCAGGTGGTGTTCCGCTCGACTTCAGCCATGGTTTACATCTTCATCCAGATGAGCTGTGAAATGTGGGACTTCGACATCTATGGTGAGGAGCCCTCGGCCACCTCGGTCGAGCCTCGGCTTGCCTGGCAACTCATCTACCCCAGCTGAAGACATCCTCGCTATCCTTTGATGGAGAAAGGGGGCAGATGGCAAGAGGAGGACTTTCCCCTTTTTGTAAACTTCAACAATGATGAGGCACTAGAACATCCGTTGGCATAGTTTACTTTGTCTACCTGAAGAGGGTTGTTTTTTAAAAAAAAAACCAACATAAATTATAAGGCAGTAAACATGGCATGAAGGAATCACAAAGGAAAGCAGGAAGCTATTTTCTTGGTGAATAGTTAACCAGAGGGTTGCCCCTGCCCCTTCCAAAGATTCAGGCAGACTCTGATCTCAGTTTTGCCCACAGATGCCATCCTTCGAGCCCTCTGCAGAACACGCAGGGCCTCGACCACTGGGCTCCAGCGCACCAATTTGGGTTAGGCTCAGGGCTTCGGCTGCAAGAGCAGCTCCCACTATAGGTGAAAAGATGCAGGAGGGCCTACTGGTACAAGAAGATCCCCGAAGCCAGCTGGAGGAACCTGAGCCTGAAGGGTCCAGGAGAGGAGTCCCACTGGGTGTCCCAAAAGAAGCGAATCCACAGCCAGGCTCTGCCACTAAGGGGGCTTGGCTAGGACAGAAGGGTTGAGTCACGTGGAAGGAAGCTGCCTGCGGCCCTAGGAGGGCTTGAGGGGAGCCAGGAGTGAGCAGGCACTGATGCCCCTCTCTTGGCACCAGAGTCTCTGTCCCATGCAGGGTCTGGCTGGGTGAAGAGCCAAAAAGCTTTTCTGCCGGGGGTGGGGGGGTGGGGGCAGCCTCTCTGCTGGGGCGGCCTGGCTTCCCTCTTACACTTGGTTCTCTTTCCTTTGCAGGAGATCTTTACTTCGAGAAGGCCGTGAACGGCTTCCTCTCCGACCTGTTCACCAAGTGGAAGGTAGCTCGGTGGGAGCAAAGCGGAGCTTGTGACTGGCCTCAAGGGAGCCTGCAGCTGGGCAGGGCTTGCGATCCTTTCCCAAGCCAGCCTTCCTCAGGACAAGCCCTGGAGGTTCAGAGACCAAGCCAGGGGGGCTCTCGAGAGCATGGGGGTTGGGGCTGGGGACTCAGTGGGGAATTAAATGGGGAGGAGAAGGAATCTGTCCCTGCCTGAAATGACGTTGCCTGCCCCCTGCCCCTTGGCTCCCCATCAAAGGAAAGGTTCTCTTGGGCTACTTCAGATTTTTGTTTCGCTTGCTGTGGTCAGAAGGAAGAATCTAGTGCTGGTTCTTCCTGTGAGTTTGGGGGGGGGGAACCTCAAAGCTGCATTTGATGGGGTGGGAATCCTCCCCCCTCCCATGTCCTTCCCACCAAAGGGGGGAACTGAGCAACATCTGGGCATGTCAGACGTGCAGTCCCTGTGGATGGAGTCTGTGGTGCCTGTCAGGAGTGGCTCCCCAGTGCTTTGATCTGCTTTTGTCCCGACAGGAGAAGAACTGTAGCCACGAAGTGACGGTGGTTCTCTTTTCTCGGACCTTCTACAGCGCCAAGTCATTAAGTGAGTCTGGAGAGGCGCCGGCCTCTCTCTCGCCTCCTCCTCCTCCTCGGGAAGCTTAAAGCACAGCTGAGAGCAGCTTCCCCTGATACCTGGCTTGGTTTGTTTCTAGATGAGTTTCCAGAGTTGCATCGTTGCTCAGTTCAGCAGGACCACGAAGGGCGCTTCTACGAAGACTTTTACAAGTAGGTGTTCCCTGTGGCTGGGCCGTCTCTCTGGAAGAGTCAGCCCACCCATGGAAGTGGGCAGTGTCTCTTCAGTCGGCCTGTCGGGGCTCTGTGAGAAATCTGTAGGCAGAGAGTCCTTGGCCTCTCTGGGGAATGGACAGTTTGCCTTCTTTCATAAAGCAGCTTCATCTGCGTAGACCTCGCTTTACAACTGGTTATAATTGATCCCCCTCCCCAAGCTATTTATGACCTGGTTTTGAAGTTCTGACATTCCCCACTCCAGACTTCGAAGAAGTGGACAAGGTTCTCTGTAGCATGAGCTCAGGCACATGGAGGAGGAGGGGGGGTAGACAGTTGCCCCATCTGGCTCCATCAGCTAGCGTCCAGGCAAAGGATTCGAGGGATTGTAGCCACCTCTTTAAGAAAGGGATTGGTACAGGCCCATTTCGGGAGGTCACCTCTCAGTCTCGACATGCCAGACAACTTCTGCCTGGTCTACAATCTTCTGTTTTTAGAGAAGATTTTGCAGAAGGAGGTTGGGCTGCAGTTGGAAGCAGATAAGCAGGAGCCTCTACAGGAAGGAGGCCCAGATACGGAAGAGAAACTTCTTGTCCTTTTAGATCTTAAGTGGCTGTCAAGTAATAGAAAGCAAATTAAAAAAAAATCTAGAATAGTTTATTTGGCCATGTGTGATTGGACACACAAGGAATTTGTCTCTGGTGAAGAAGCTCTCGGTGTACATGCAAAGCAACAGAGTAATAATACTCAAAATAAGGATACCAATAAGAGGGGCTAGTGGAGAAGGTGAGAAGGAGAATAATAATCCTACAGCCATGCCACGTGGGTAAATGTACTTAGACATAAGACAGAATTAGGTTCATAAGTTAAATAAGTAAATAAGTAAATAAATAAATAAATAAATAAATAAATTCAGAGAGGATTTAACAAGGTTCATTAGGAGAAATAAAATAAGACCACAGAAATCATCAACCCCATTTTGTCTCAGTCAAACGTGGCAGGGATGTTTTCCATCTTTACTAACTGGCTTAGCTGGCAAGGAGGCTGCTCTCTTCGATGATTAGAGATGTGCATTCAGGTGGACAGGAAGTGAATTTCCTCTTGGGCTCTGAATATACTATTATACCCACCGACCCAGATATCCTTCTGGATGCCTGCAAGGATTGAGAATGGAGGGGCTGTTCTGACAGCAGTTCTTCTTCCTAAATGGGCGATGCCAGTCAGTCCCAGCAGAGGAAGGGGACCTGACAGTTGCGGGGGGGGGGGAATAACAGAGGGATCCTCTACTTTTGCTCATTTATTTAACATCTGCATGAAACAGCTCGAACTAGAATGCTGCTTGTAACGCTTCTTAAAGCAGGAAAGCTTCGATGCAATTGCTCAACATAGACATTGAATTACTGCAGTGCAATCTGCTTGGAGGTGCTCTAGAAAATTACTTAAGAAAATCCAGACAGTACAGAATAGGCGAGAGGCATTGCAGCAGGACTGTACCAGTAGAATCAGCACTGGATTGATTGATTCCCAGTCTATTTTCAGTCCGTTGTGAAACCACAGTGGCGCAGTGGTTAGAGTGCAGTACTGCAGGCTACTTCTGCTGCCTGTCGGCTGCCTGCAATTTGGCAGTTCAAATCTCACCAGGCTCAAGGTTGACTCCGCCTTCCATCCTTCCCGAGTCGGTATAACGAGGAGCCAGGTTGTTGGGGGCAATAGGCTGACTCTGTAAACCTCTTAGGGCTGTAAAACGGTATATAAGTCTAAGGGCTATTGCTATTGCTACTGCTGTTTTTATTTCTACCGGTTCAAGGTTATTGCCTATGAAGTCCTAGACAGTATAGGACCAGGCTACTCACCAGGTCATCTCTTCCAGAGGAATCTACCTGTAGTGTTCAATTATTAAGGGATGCTCTGGGCTCCCCCACCCCCAAAATGGAAAGGGGCTGGACCCAGGAATTGGCCTTTTTCCCTCTGAAATATTATGCCCTCCAAAATCCTTTTCCATGCCACTATTTTTCTGCAGAGTAAAAAGGTTCCACTTCTCTGAGAGAGCATTTGGAGATGAAGCGGCTCGCATAGATTGCTTTAATGTTCTAATGTCTTATTATTGTTGCTATATTTGTATTGTTATTTTGTGATTTTCATTGGAGTCTTCGGAACTGGGCAGAATTGAATGCAGGTGGGTTGGGGGATGCCAGCCAGGTAGCCTCCCTACCTGCTGCATTTGGACATTTACAAAGATGACTGAAAACACTAACTGGAAAACTTACCTAAATTTTAAATATCTGATGTTTGCATGGAAGCAGTGCAGTGCTATTCGGCCTTTTTTTAAAAAAAAATTAGAATCGTGACAGCTATAGAATTGTTGCTGTTCTGAAAACGTCAAGCATTTTTCTCTTGTGGATTCTGAATTTGAAGTGCCTTAAGATCTCTGCCCCTCCCCCCCTTAGCCTGGCCCGCTGCAGGCTGGGAGTGGCTGCTGCCCTCCTCCTCCTCCTTCGGGAAGGCCTGTGTGCCCTTTCTGGGCGGCTCACTCGCGATGTTCATTGCAGGGTTGTGGTTCAAAATGAACGGCGAGAGGAGTGGACTTCTCTGCTTGTGACTATTAAGAAGCTCTTCATCCAGTACCCGGTTCTGGTGCGCCTGGAGCAGGCAGGTGAGAGGGGATGGGCGGCACAGAAAGTCCTCGACTTACAACCATTCATTCAGCCACCGTTTTGAAGTTACGACGGCAGTGAAAGAAGTGAATTATGATGGATCATCAGATTTACAACCACTGCACCTCCCCGTGATCCTGTGATCAGAATTTGGGCACTTGGCCACTGGAATGCCTATGTATGACCGTTGCCGTATCCCCTGGTCACGTGATGGCTATTTGCAACCTTCCCAGCCAGGTTCCGTCAGGGAAGCCAGATTTGTTTTAACAGCCGTATGATTCACTTAACAGCCAGGGCAAAAAAGGTTGTAATTGGGCATGACTCACTTAGCAACAAGGTCAAGGACTCCTAATACGGCCTTCTGGTTTGATTCCACTCTGTAGCTTCTGCTGCTGCTGGGAAGTTGGCACAATGTAGAGTTGCACAGCAGTTACGTCCGTGGGCACCTGGAGTAAGCAAAACAGAGCTGCTCTGGCTAACAAGCTGCAGGCTTGTATGGCTGACCAGCAAGTCCAGGGAAGGAAGGAAGGGGCTGTGGGGAAGGGCTTTGGCTTTGTCTCCTTCCTGGTCAGGTGCTTCTTTGCTGGAGTTCTGGCCTTGCAAGGCTCCTCTGGCCTGTGGGGTCCCATCCACGAAGGGCCTTGCCCAAGATCTCATTTGCCACAAGGCCCATAAAGACCCCAGGCTTCTCACCCTCAGTGGGGCTAGTCTTCATGCTTGTTTTTGTGCTTCTATTGTTTTATGCATCATGGTTAAAACTTAGAGCAGCGAATAAAATAATAATAAAGAATACTGGTTTATCTTTGTTTCTTCCTCCTGCTGTTCCGGATGGTGAACAACTAGAGAATTTTCCACCAGGATACAACTCCACCTCTGCTCAAGGAAATTATTTGGAGGCCATAAACCTCTCGTTCAATGGTGAGTTTGGGAAATTCTTGTCTTGCCCAGGGATGTTCTTGAATCAGGAAGGGCCCCATTGCCTTACTTATTTATTTGTATCCTGCCTTTATTATTCTTACTAGTAACTCAAGGCAGTGAGCATATTCAGCACGTCTCCCCCCTCCTATTTTCCCCACAACAACAGCCCTGCAAGGTGGTCTGGGCTGAGAGAGAGGGAGTGGCCCAAAGTCACCCGACCTTTCACGGCTACGGAGGGACTCGAACTCACAGTCTCCCACTTTCTACTCTGGGGCTTTCACCGCCAGACCAAATTGGCTGTCTTGAAGAAGAGATCAGGCAGGATAGACGTCTCAGCAACATTCAATATTTCTTTCTTTGGGGAATTCCATGTTGGTTTTTCTTCAAAGGAAATCCCGAACTGTTGGCCAAAGATTCTGGGGGGTTTTCTGATGCTCCTCCGATGTGAGGCCTGGCCAGGCCAGTAGTGTTGCCTTATTGTCCCCCTGAGCTGAGAATGCGGCCTCCTGAATTAGTCTTTTGCAGGCAAAGATGACCAAGTCAGGCCAAGGCATGTGGGCAAATTTGCTTGTCTTATTAAGGAGCATTGGACAAAGTGTCTTTCCAGTTCCCAGTAGCTTTTAAAACAAATTGACTGATAACTTAGAAGTTCTAAATCACAGCAAAGGTGAACACCGTGTTTTCTCCGCTTGGTAAGGCCTGGAGGACTGATGGGAAATGGCATCAGATTTTTTTTTTGATCAGGTGTCCCGAACCCCCAGGCCACGGCCCGTTTGGAACTGGGCCGCAGAAGTGGCAGGTGAGTGTGTGCGCTATGCAGCTCTACGTGCACAAGTGTGGGGTGCTTGCACTCGTGCACACACCTGCCACTCACACAGGACCATCCCCTCTCCCCTCCCCAGGGCTGCCAATCTGAAAAAGTAGGAGACTGCTGTTTTAGATGACTGTCTTTGTTATGTGCAAAGGATGCTCTTTATGGCTGCCCGTTTAATTTTTGTTCTTGTTTGCTCCTTTTTAGTGTTTGACAAACATTACATCAACCGAAATTTTGACCGGACAGGGCAGATGTCTGTGGTCATCACGCCAGGGGTGGGTGTCTTTGAAGTGGACCGGCTTCTCATGATCTTGACCAAGCAACGGATGATTGACAATGGTAAAATAATGTTATTATTTTGACTTAGGTTGACTCAGCCTTCTGTCCTTCCGAGGTGGGTAAAATGAGGACCCAGATTGTTGGGAGCAACAGGCTGACCCTGTAAACCGCTTAGAGAGGGCTGGAAAGCGATTTATAAGTGCTATTGCTATTAACAATTGGATAAAATCCAATTGGTTATAGTTTTTGCCTTAGTGCTGGGGATTGGGATTACAGCTTCCCTTCTTCCCACATTCCTCTCCATGCAAACCGTTTTGTTTTTCTGACCATTCCCATTGTCAGCGTTCCAATGAAGCTTCCCCATTCTCCTTATTACTCAGAGACAAAGTCCATCCA
>JANHJO010002331.1:0-17685 GCA_032468235.1 Pseudoxyrhopus heterurus | reverse complement strand
GTAAAATAGTATTTTAAACATTGTTTTAAAATACTATTTTACCTTGACCCTTCACAGTATCATGCACATTTTCTGATTATAAGACTTAAAATGGCTATTTAGATTTAAAGATAAGATAAACATAAAGCAACCTGTTTGTAAAATTAGAAAATATTTTATTTCCTTTATCACTATCTATGTGGGCTTACAGGAGCCACAAAACTCTGATAGTAGTCCTTTGTATGACATTTAATTTCCTGGCAGTTTGGAAAATATGACACTTTTCTGCTCATCAGCTTAGATTTTCTTGTCATCTGAAATAATCATCAGCCTTATTTTTCTTGTGTGTTTTCTTTTGTCTATTCATATGTGGCCTGTATGTTCCCTAATCCTTTGGATAGAGGTGATTTTAAAACTGAAAACTTTTTAAAATGTTATTATTTTAATGTATTTTTAGATCATATCTAAATGAATTTAAAATATTTTAGTTTTGTGGAACTGAGGCTCTAATAAAAGAAAGATTCATTCAGAACTGGCAGGGAAGACATCAGGGAAGGCACCCAAATCATTCTGGTAAACCCATTCTTGGGGGGCAAAGAAATGTGCCACTGCCATTAATGAGGACTATGTCTTAGTGATAGGGCTAGGAATCCAGCTTCATCCTGATTACAGCTATAGAAAAAAGCCTGTACCTTGGAGCAGCTGTTGAGTCAGGGTCACTAATTTTAAGGGTGCCATAATCTCTTTCCTTAGCTTAAAGTTATTCAGATGTTGAGTGATAATGGTTCAACTAGCACTTTTTTAAGAATCAGACTGTGGAATGACTTGCTCCTTGAGTTAAAAGATGAGTGCTCCTGAGATGGAAAGGTGTCTATGAAGTCTGGGAGAGTAATTTAAAGAGGATTTGCCGATTCAGGTAGGGTTGACCAGCCTGTTTGTCTTCATGCATGAGCATTTAGAGACAGTTGAGACTCAAAAGAAAATGATTTTTTCCTGTTTTTATTAACTGTGGCTTGGCTTCATGATATTTAACTGGGAGATGGGAAACGGGGAATGAAGTTTAGTCTAAAAGCAAGTACTGAAGTATCAACTGAAGTGGTAGGAAAAAGAAAGCAGGTTGAGGTGATATGCAATGAATCATTGCCCTTGCTTTGCAGCACAGAAGACACAGACAAATTGTAAAGTCAAACAGTGTAATAAAATGATTTATATCCGTCAACAGACTCTTGCCTCCTTCCTATGAAGGTATCTTCTATGAGATGTGACAAGGAATCTCTCTAACTATCTAAGTTAAGTCACCTATGTGACAAGGAAGCAATCTTACTAAGTTAGTCACCTATGTGACAAGGAATCAAATAACTGCCTCAGAGAACCCCTATTTATACCCTCTGACTGTCAGTTGGTCAGAGGCACATTTTTGGAGGGAAAGCTAAGTCCTCCTGTGATTGGTTGATTATGATTCTTAAATTTATGCAGTTGTCATACAATCCCTGACAGCTTTTCAGTCTCAATCCTTGTATTTGCTTTTTTTTATAATGCTATTCTTCTTTAAGGGGCTTTATTTCCTTTTGCTGTCAGTCTGTATTGGACTTGGTGTATAGTACTTCTTATTGTAAAAATGTATTATATAAATTACCTCTTAATGTGTTACCTAAACAGTACTAAAACTGAGGTGCAATTTTGGCTAGCTCTGTCACCTGGTTTTCTGTTATATCCTTGGCCAGATGCCTGTTTTTCCTCTTTTATTCATTGCTAACAGTTCCTTGTTTTCCTCTTTTTATACCTTGTGATTTGCCTTGTGGCAGTTTTTCTGTAATTGTTTTCCTTTACCTGTTGAAGTTGGGAGTCCAGAAGGATTGTTGATGACAGTTCATGTTATTGTGGTGAAGGCTCATATCCTGGTTTTATATCTTGGTTGGATTTGGACTACTTTCAATTGCATTACAATCTTTAATGGTAAAGCGGGTTTGATGTCTATCTTATCAACTACACCTGTTGTTTCGTTTATATATATACACACAGAGTCATTCTTATCTTTTATTGGTAATTAAGATTAGGTGCAGTTCGGCAAACTGGCAAATCCCACCACTGGCTGGTCCTGCCCCCACCCATTTTTGGCTTGTTTTTTGGACCATTTTCAAGCTGTTTTTTGGGTTGTTTTCGGCTGTTTTCCTGGCCGAAAAACACCCTGAAGGCCCCAAAATGGCCCAAAAAATGGACTGAAAACAGCCCAAAAATGGACTGAAAACGGCTCAAAACCAGGCCAAAAATAGGCCGAAAAATGGGCAGGGGCGGGGCCAGCCAGTGGTGGGATTAGACCCAACCGGCTGAATCTTACCTCTTCCTTTGTGGCGAGTGGCTGGGAGGTAGGGCTGGATGTGATGAGTGACATCACCCACCCAGTCACATGACCAACCGGCCACACCTACTCAGCCAGAGAACCAGTTGTTAAAAAATTTGCAGCCCACCACTGATCTAACCCTTTGGTATCCAGGATATGATTTATTATGAGATGGCTCTAATACTGTTCTCGGTCTCTTAAGGTGCATGACTGAAGTTTAAATACATACCATATATCCCATATTTTAAAATGCAGGCTATGCGGGGAGGGGGGAAGAGATCCTAAAATCTCAAAAAAGGGGAAATCTGATCACCTCCATGTGCTCACTAGAAAGTTAATAATTTCTGCTCTTTTCTTTCAATTATACTGAAGGAATATGATCTTTTAATGTTGTAGATGAAAGAAATGGAAAACCTAGATGTATAAATAATTTTGCACAATCTAATATACTTTAGCATAGCAATTAATGGATTACATTTGCTCCAAATGTTTGCTTGTTTCATTTGAGATAATTAACTTCTAAGTGGCTTGTTTATAAATTTTGATGCCTCAGATTTTGACTTGAGCTCTTGAATGAAGGTGGTTAGAGGTCTAATCAATTAAGCTAATCAACATTCAAATTGCCAATATATATATAAGTATATATAAGTACTAGCCAGGTTCATAACTCAATCTTCTTTCCTGGGATGAAATTCAGCATCTTAAGAAACTTTAGTTTTACAAACTTCTGCAAAGCATATAGTTTGTAGTCACAGAATATATAGTTCCCTGTGAATATGAAAAACATCAGCGCTTCTTTTGGGGGGAACTGTGTTCCCAGAAATATCCCTTCTAAAACAATATAAAACAGAATTTTGCCCAGGAGGTGGCAGCAAAGTATTTTGCTTCCTTAATGCTGATCTTTGCCTTTGAGGGGAAACAGATGCTGCTAAATTCAGCTATGTTCCAACTAACATGTGAGCAGTATCTGAACTGTGCAGATTTGTCAAACTGACTAGGTGGCAATGAAGAATATTTGGGGCTATGGTTCTGCTGTGACATTAATAGACGTCACCATCACCTCCTCTGCGATGGAACCAAGTTAGTGACTCCCATTCTACAGTGTGAAAATATATTTAATTCCAGTTTTGTATGATTCAAATTTGTATGATTCAAATTTATAGAATTTTGCCACCTCCCATTTGCCACCTCCCATTCTACATTCTGAAGAATTGCAGAGCAACCCATAGGCAATGTGGTTGGGTGCCATGATAATCTATAATAATTTGGCATATAACAGTATAGACACCAAATAGACACTATACTAAATTTCTATGATCTGGGATTTCTGGATTGTTATTATTGTGGTGAAGTGCAATGATCTCAAGCAATGACTAACATTTTTATCACCTTATCTGTAGCTTATACACCTTTGATAAAGAGACAAATAAATATAAGTGAAGTTGCTAAAGATAATAAATAATAGCTTTATTTATTTATTAAAATGAAAGATAGGAAATGTATAGTCCTCTCTGTTGCTGCTTGAGGTGCTCTGATAAGTGGATAATAACACCACCATTCTTACTTAACTTTCTCAATATTTCGTCTTGGCTCCCATAAAAATTAACAGACTGCTGGGATTTAGGATATTTTGCCATCTATATGTGGCTGACATGCTGTTCTGTTTCTTTGAGCTTAACTCCCGTCAGGGAAGCTTGCAGATGTCTCAAATCAGGGTGGTGACAGAAGGACAGAAACTACTGGTTTTCTGAACTGGTGTCTGATAGCAACAATGAGGTGGATAAGAGTTAACGAATTAATTCTTCCTCAAGGCAAGACAGAGGTGCTGTAGGGGAACAGGATAGAATTCAGTCTCCTTTGGATGCGATAGTTCTCTCCCTGAAAAATTCAGGTTGAAGTTATAGGATGGGAGCTTTCTGGATTCAGTTTTCCACTTGGATCTCATGTGGTAACTGACTAGGAATCGCTTTGGCCAACTGTGTGGTCAGAGGTGCTCTAAATGAATCCAGCTTTGAAGGGTCTTTGGGAATTTGAGTGGGCCCAAAATTCAGCAGCAATAATGGATACAGCAATTGTCATAATGAGATCTGACCTCTTTTTGAAAAATTTGTATTGTTCCAACATATGTCAGGGTTTGTCTGATGAAAACTAATGTAGTCACTGGATGTTTGTTCCCGTAATTATTTGTTAATTATCTATAAATAGCTAATTAAATTATCTATTATTTTGTACCTTCTTAGCTATTTTATTATATCCTTTCATCATAATTTATACAAGAGAACTTTGTGGCAAATTGTGTAATTGGTATTGGATGTGGACAGAAAGATACTTGCAAAACACAGTGATGAAAGAACTTGGCAATACAATGTATGCACTGTTCCTTCTAAAGGGCTTTGCTCAAGTCAAAGGAAGCATGACAGATCCAAAAGAGCTACTGAACAAGCCAAGGGGGAGGCTTGTGAGATCATCTGGGATGAAGGCACATTGCCAGAACCAACAACACCAGCTATTGTGCAGCTATGTTTACACAATATCACCTGGTTGTTTCCAGGTCTGTCAGAGCACTGGATGTTAGAACCAAGTTCCAGGATTTCCAAGACTGGGGTGGTGGGGAGGCAGGGAAGGCGGACTGTGTTCCAAAAGTGGTAATGTGGGTCACTTAGAAATATCTGAAAAATGATATCTTAGACTTTGTTATTATACAAAGTTCAGTTGGTGAGGAGTACGTGGAACGGTGAATCTCCTCTCCTGTTCCTCATGAGCTATCTCTCTGATACTGTTTGCTTCAGATAAGGAAATGCGTGATAAGGATATTATCTACATCAAAAAGTTCAGTTCTTACAAATAAATCACAGGTTCATTTGCCAATACACGATCATTATCTCATTTCCCAATACATTCAACCTTTACAAATAAATAATTCATTTTAAGATTTAAAGTAAACTCTCAAAGCAATCTAGATTATAGGCAAGGCTTGCAGTTGATGGAGGAGAAGAACTCCTGTTATACTTTTATGTTTTATCTCCTCTACAATTCAGTTTCAGTTTTTATCCCTGTTTTTCTTGAGGACACAAGGACTAAATGCTTAACAGAGATGGATAAAACTTGATTTGAGCACAATGGACATTTCCTTCTTGTGAAAATTTCATCTCATGCAGACAACTAACCTGCCAGAAAGAAGATAAGTTAAAGGGCTTTCTCTCAATAACCAGCTTTCTTTGCAGATAGGCTAACAACACAATCATAAAATCATAGGGCTGGAAGGGACATTGGAGAAGAATGGGACAATTTGCCATAGCTAAAGTGCCACAGCCAACTCGCCATAGTCAACTTGCCATGGGACAACTCGCTATGCAACAATTCAACTATTCAATTTAATTATTTAAAATGTTTTTTTAAAAAATTAAGTTTAGTCATTCGTGTTCCTTCTTTGGCATCCTTTTTTAATGATTTTAGTTCACCATTTCTTCAATATTAATGTAACTCTTGTCTGGTAGGGAGTTGTCCCATGGTGAATTGGCCATGGCAAGTTGGCTGCAGCAAGTTGTCCTAGACCCCATTAGAAGTTTTCTAGTCCAACCTCCTGTCCAAAGCAAGAATCCTCATACCATTTCAGACAAATAGTTGTTCAAACTTTTCTTGAAAACCTCCAACAATGGAGCACCCACAACTCCAGGAAACAAGGTGTTCCACTGATTTTTCTCACTGTGAGGAGTTCTACCTACCTTAGTTCCAGGTAGGATCTCTCTTTAACATTTTTAGCTCCAAAAAGGCATGAAAAACAGCTGTTTTTGTGCGTTTTTGGAGCTTAAAACGGCATGGGGGCACGCCCCTCCCGCTGGTTTTAAGCTCCAAAAATGGGCAAAAAAACAGCTGTTTTTCGTGCATTTTTGGAGCTTAAAACGGCACAGGGGGCGCGCATGCACATGGGGGCGGGGGACACGACCCCCGCACCCCCACACGCCCCAAGCTGTTTTTTGCACGTTTTTGGAGCTAAAAATTGGCGTGCGCGCATGCGCAGAGAGTGGCCCGCATTGGATTGTGGGTGGGGGGCACGTGGGAGTGCACGCGCAGGAGTGTGAGTGCGATTTTGGCACTCAAACCTAAAAAGGTTTGACACCACTACTCTAGATCCTTTATCATTTTTGTTGATCTCTGTACAGCATTTTTTTTGTATCATGGTGACCAGAACTAGATGCAGTATTCCAAGTGTGGCATTATTAGTGCAATATAAAGCAGTACTGTCATTTCACCCTCTGTTGATGCAGCCTAGAACTACGTTGGCTTTTTTGGCAGCTGAAGCACACTGCTGGCTCACATTTTTATGTAGTGGTCTACTAGGACACCTAGATCCTCTCAGTTACTACTGTTGAGCCAGGTACTGCCTACTCTATATCTGTGCATTTTTCCTGCCTAAATATAGGCCCTTACTTTTCTCACCGCTGAACTCCATCTTATTGGATAAAGCCCATTGCTCAAGACACAGCCTGTCAAACTGGCAGCCCATGGGCCGGATACGTCACATGCAGGCCACACCCACCCCAGCTCCGCAAAGGTAAAAAACATCACGGTATGTCACGATCTGGCCTGTGACACGATCGGGTTTGACACCCATGCTCTAGACTGTCAAAATCCTTCTGCATTTTGAGTTTATCTTCCGAAATGTTAGCAATTCCCCCCCAGCTTAGGGTCATCTGCAAATTTAATTTCCTTTTATCCCCTCATCTAGATCATTAATGAAGATATTGAAAAGTACTGGAGATGGAACCCCACTGTATGCTTCCCTCCATGCAGATGTAATTCCATTGAGGATCACATGCTGAATGCAAATCCTTCTGATGGTGCTACTGTCTATCCCACAGTGTTCTCTCTTACCAAGAAATAGGGTGTGGTCTACTTTATTAAATACCTTACTGAAGTCATACTTAGATAATAAGGTGATTCCTAGAACTAGAAGCCAGCATGAGTTTGTTAAAAGCAGATCACGCCAAACAAATCTTAGTGTATTACATCCCCAGTGTTTCCTTGATCCACTAATTCAGTCATTTTATCTTAGAAGACAATAAGATTTGTTTGGCGTGATCTGCTTTTAACAAACTCATGCTGGCTTCTAGGAATCACCTTATTGTTTCTAGATGCTCACAAATCTTCTGCTTGATCTTTCCCAGGACTTCTCCAGATATTAATGTCAAACTGATTGGTTAATAGTTCCTGAATTCACTTTTTCCCTCTTTTGAAGATTGAAGCTCTTTTCTGGTCCTCTGGCAATTCCCCATGCTCTAGGGTTCTGAAAGATTTCATTCAGTGATTCCAAGATCACATCTGCTGGGATGTAAACTATCTGGTCCCAGAAATTTGTACTCATCCAAGGTCAATGGGTATTTTCTTACTGATTCCTTGCCTATTTTGATTTGCACTCCTGTTCTACCTCTACAATGCTGATTTTGATAGGTTGGGCCACCTTTTGCATAAATTCAGATGCAAAAGAATTAAGCAGTTATGCTTGCTCCCTGCTGCCTGTCACCTTCTTGCCAGTTTCTCCCATTAGTGCACCTATTTCCTTGACTTTCTTCTTGTTCCTTACATATTGAAACTTTTTATTATTATTTTTGGCATTCATTGCCAGTTTTAGTTCATTCAGAGCCTTAGCCTTGCCTTCCTGACTCCCTTCCTTGTAGATTTGGGCTAATTGCTGGTATTCTGTTATATGGCCTGGCCTTCTTTCCATTATTTATACTTGCCTTTTTTGTCCCTCAGCTTGTCAGATAGTTCTCTGTTCAATCATGCTGGTTTCAGCTAGAGTCTTCTCTCTCTCTCTCTCTCTCTCTCTCTCTCTCTCTCTCTCCCTCTCTCTCTCTCCCTCTCTCTCTCCCTCTCCCTCTCCCTCTCCCTCTCTCTCTCTCTCTCTGTGTAGGGGGGTTGGTTTGGTACTTTATTATCTTATTTTCCAGAGTTCCCCAAATATCTTGAGCCATTTTTCTCTCTAGAATTTTGATCCATGGAATCCTTCCTAATCTCTCTCCTAGTTTGTCAGCTTTCTTAAAATCTAAAACACTGGTCTGAATTGTTAAGGTACTGTGGCTGCACTAATGATGAATTCTACTACTGTATGACATGGTCACATTCCTCCAAAGTTCCTATAACTTCTATTCTCCCAATCATTTCATCCCTATTAATAAGAATTAAATCCAGTGTAGCTGATCCTCCAGTTGCCTCCTCCATCATTTGTATGACAAAGTTGTCTGCTAGGCAAATCAGAAATCTGTTTGATCTTCCACTTGCTGCAGAGTCAGGATAATTAAAATCCCCCATTATTACAGTTGTGTGTTTCCTGCACACCTCAGTTAACTGATTAGCAAAAAGTTCATCTATTTCCTCTGCTTGGTTGGGTCTATAGTACATACCTGCAGCAATGTCATTTCTTTTTCCTCTAATATTCACCCAAACACTTTCAAGAAGGCTTTCATCCTTGCTATTGTGTATTTCTATAGAGGTGTAGTAATTCTTTACATACAAAGCAATTTCTCCTATTTTGTTGTCTACTTCTTTTGTATATCCTTGTAGCATAGGGTGTCAAACTCACGTCGTTACGGCGGTGTCATGTGACATATCGAGACTTCCCCCCCCCTTTGCTAAACTAGGCATGGGTGTGGCCAGCACATGATGCATCTGGCTAGTGAGCCGCGAGTTTGACAGCCCTGTTCTAGCATTATGTTCCAATCATGGATTCCATCCCATCAAGTTTCAGTAAAAGCAGCAATATTGAATCAACCCTTCATGTGCTAGGACTTCAAGTTCTCCATACCTTTGTTTGTTCCCCATACCTTGAACATTAGCATACAGGTATCTGAGCTCTTTATGGTTGACTCTGCATATGCTTTCTGTGTCACCCATTTTATACCTGAGTACCCTTTTCAACAATATTGATAAAGGGGATATAACAAATACCATGAATCATTAACATTTTGTAGTCCACAGTGTAATTTAAATAAATACACATTTCACCTGTGGAAAAGGTAAGTACATTTCTAATTTATCTCTACCTCAAATACCTAACATTAAAATCAGGTGCAGCAAATCAGCTACAAATGATCAACGAATCATCAGAGGAATCTGGGAAGAACCCATCTCACTGAAATCTGACTTTTTATTTGTTCTTCATTGTTGAGGGTTGTAGTATTACCATTTTTAAATTGAAAAAAATCTCTGAGGCTGTCAGAAAAGCTATAGATATCTATGACTTTGGGAAGGGATTTAAAACATTGCAAAACAATTGGACATCAATTACTTCACTTTCTGAAAGATGAGCTACAAGTGAAGAAGATTTGAAACAACTGCCAGCTTGTCCAGATTAGAATGTCCTTTCAGCCTGAGAGAAGAACTGAAGATGCTGAAAGAAATTTCCAAAAAACCCATTTTATCATTATAAAACCTCCTGGTAGTTATCCTCACAACACATGTCAAAGTGCTTAAACCCACCATTAGAAAGAAACTGCACAAATTAGACTACATTGTGTGCCAGGATGAAAGAACTGTTGAGAGGATGGAGAGATGGACTCGTTGCCTCATGGGGAAGAATACAGATGTGAGTCATCGTTCTTAATTATATAAATGTATTTAATAAGAACAAAACAATAAAGTAAAGAAATAAACCTACAACTAATTTAGCCACGTGTATCTAATTTGTGCAGTTTCTTTCTAATGGTGGCAATGACCCTAAAATTCCAATAAATTCACAAGGAATGGCTGGAAAAAAAAGGGTTCTAAAATGGGCAAGTCAAACTCTGAATCTGAATCCCATCGAAAAGCTGTGGGTGATTTGAAACCAGCTGTGTGTAAAAGAAACATCCCAAACATTGCACAAGTGAAAAAAATATTTCCAGTTGATACCAGAGTGATGGACAAGTATAAGAAACTTGAGGTTCTTTATGTCAAAGGCAGCCATACCAGATACTAGAGCCACGGATCGGGGTGGGCTCCAAAACTTTTAGCAACCAGTTCTCTGCCCGGTCTCTGTTAGGTGTCCATTTTAAGTCTTGAGATATGATGGAACCTAGAAACTTGAAGGTGTCAGCATTCCAATGAAGCTTCCCCATTCTCCTTATTACTCAGAGACAAAGTCCATCCAAGGTAAAACTTTTATTGGGAGAAGCCATGTTGGCACATAACCAGGCAATCCCGAAACTGATGGCTCAGTTTCGTTTCTCATAAAAGAATCATAAACCCAACCCCCCATCTACACATCATAAATCACATTGTCCAATTACCCTTCTCCACTTGGTGCCAATTCTTCTTTTTCCTTGACCCTGGTCAACTATTTGTTATGACTAACTTTGTACTCACTAACACATTTCACTATTATATGGCAGTTTAGAAGTACCCAGACCTGTACTAGGCTAATACATGATTGTGCTTCTAATACTGACACCCATCATGGAAGTGTTTTGATACAACCTGGTCAACTTTGATGATTTTTCCAAAGATTTGGTGATCTAAGCGTTCCATAAGTGAATCTGGCACTCTTCTTGCTTCTGCCTGAAGGGCTTTTCTCTGAGACAGTCAGTTGCCATCGGCTTCCGAATAGGCTTGTACTCTTCACAACAGAGCTACTTTAATCTCTTTAATCTAATCTACCGATAATTTAATTCAATCTCCTTAATTTAATCTTTAATCTTCAAGGCAGTCTCAATGCACAAATGCCCTTGTCTTTCAGTTGGCATTAGAAGAGCCTTATCTGAACACTTGTCTTCATTCATAACCCAGAGTGTGGAGCTGCTCTTTGCCCACCGCAATATGCCTCTTTTCTTAGTGAGTTTTGGGCTGTGGGCATCATGGAAAAACCAAACAAGAGCTTTGAAGCTGAATAAGACCAAAGACACACACACACACACACACACACCAGATGGCTCAGGGAAGACCACATCTGAGGGCATAATGGCATGCAAAGGCTGAACAGGCCACCTCCTGTGTTGGGATACTTTATGGTAGGGATGTGCAACACTTCAAGTCAGTAGCCAGAGTGGAGAAAACGTGGGGCATTTTCCTTCAGGAAACTGCGTCTGGCTAGATATGTGATCCCAGGAAGTGCATCTTCGATTAAGGAAGTTGGGACGGGATGTGACAGGGTGCTTCAGAGCAGGTGTGGGCTTTCTCTTTGGGCCTCCAGAAGTCAAAGGTGGACAGTTCTTCTCTGATGGCAAAGCTGTTCTGCAGTCCAAGGAAAAGGCTTTGCTTCTCTTAAGAAGGTGTTGGCAGGCACAGAGGGCATGAAGGGCTTTTCTCAATCTGCACATCCTTAATTCATCATCGTTGACTTGTTGACTCCTTAGTAGACCTTAGTAGCCTATTTCCATCTTCACTGCAAGTAAGGGGAAAGAGTTGGGTCTTTTGGGAAGCCAGATCTTACAATCAGTGAAACAAAGGCCTTTTCTGTTGGCTTATGAGGCACAAGTCAAAGATATGGGCATCACATATTATCCGCAAAATGGGGTTTTTTCATTGTGAGTGAGGAATTGTGAAGCTGGACATTCCCTTCCCTCTCCCTAACAGAGATTTTTCATGCATGCTTTGAAAGATCTCTTCAAAACAAGGGAGTGTTTTCACACACAAGGCCATAATGCAGGTGCTGCTTCCTCTGGACCCCGAGGCCCGACGTTTTTCCAGAGGTCTTGGGGGTTTGATGTGATTCAAAGGTTTGCTCACAAACAAAAGCATTTTAAAACTGAACCACTTTGATCCGGTTCTTGGGTACTTTAGCTGGCAAAG
Source organism: Pseudoxyrhopus heterurus (assembly GCA_032468235.1). Classification (NCBI taxonomy): domain Eukaryota; kingdom Metazoa; phylum Chordata; class Lepidosauria; order Squamata; genus Pseudoxyrhopus; species Pseudoxyrhopus heterurus. The sequence goes on along the minus strand of JANHJO010002331.1, from coordinate 5,600 downwards.
TTTCTCTTCTTTTCCTACTGCTTCTCATATCCCTCTTTGGGTTGCTTCTCTTTGCAGGGATCGGGGTAGATCTGGTGTGCATGGGAGAGCAGCCCCTCCACGCAGTGCCGCTTTTCAAGGTAAGGCCTCCTGGCTCGGCCCTTCTTCTCCAGCTTTCAGCCCCCACCTCCGCCAAGGCAAAGGGTCAGCCCCTGGCTCTTTGGCCAGCATGGCCACCCAGTTCCTCTGCCAGAATAAAGCTTCTGGATAAAAATTTTAAAATGTGCCCGTACGGTTGTGTTTCTACCATCCTTGACATTCATGCAAGCAGCATGGGATTGCAGATGTTATCCATCTACCTTGATAACGGTCTATCAAGCTTTTTTTGTTTGGTTTTCTTCTGTGGGTTTTCCTCTTCCTTATCGAATAAATTGGTTAAGGAGGGAAAGGAAACAGGAACTCAGAAGTCCTCTGGGTTGATGGCCTTGTTGGTCACACTGCTCCTCCGTCTGAAGGCAGGTGGTATTTGGGGAGGGCTCAGTATCAGAGGGAAGGGAAGACAGGAGGCAGGAAGCTGTCCAAAGAGGCTGCAGAGAAAGACTTGAGTCTTCGTTGCTTACAGCCCCATCTCCCTCACTGGCAGAAGCCTGCTTGTTTTCAGTTGGCTTCTGAGAGCCTAACATTGAGGGCCAGGAACAGTCTCCTTTGAAACCTGGGCAGGCCACCTCCAGCTTGTTCATCGCCTCTCGGCCTCAGCTGGCACCAACACGATTGGGACCATTGTATTCAGTATTCCAAGGGCCACAGGTTGCTGGGGCGAAGTATCTCTGGGTTAATTCCTTGCCCACAAAGCATCTCTTTTGGTTCTCCAGACACCTCACAGCTGTCTGACTCCTGGTTTCTCCTTCTCACCTCTTCTCAGCTACACAATCGCTGCAGTTCTGGGGATCCTCGCTTGGGAGATGATTACAATATACCCCACTGGATCAACCACAGGTGCGCATCTGGAATCCAGACCCTTGCGGCTGGGCTCTGGCAGGAGCAGGCGGTGTCCACGTGGGGCTGTCTCCCCATTGCAGCTTTGGTTTCGGAAGACAAGCCTGTCACCCTGACTTTCCCAATAAGGCCCACAAACACCTCTGGCTGCCTGGTTTGCCTTATTGCTTTTCTGCTTAAGACCCAGAAAGTGGGTTTGGGAGGAAGCGAAAATGATAATGCATCTTCTGTTTTGGACTGGTTACCTTTTTTCCTTTTTCCAGAAGTGACGCTGCTTCAGATATTTTCCCCAACCTGTTGTGCTTTTGCCTCATCTTTCTGCTTCCCTCTCTTTATAGTTTCTACACCTCCAAAAGTCAGCTTCAGTGCAACAGTTTCACCCCAAGGATCAAACTGGCAGCTCGGAAGGTAAATGGATTGGCCTACATGTGGAGCGCAGCCACAGCAGTGCAGCTGCACTGGCTCAGATTTCAACCGCAGGAATAATTGCCACCAGCTATTTTTAAGCACAGACATTACGATGATTGAAGGCAAAAAAAATTTAAAAATTCGCTCTGCAGAGCAGGCCTGCCAACTCATAGAGGGGGAGAAGGGTCCCATCAGTACGTGAAAAATAACTGTGACTCACAAATAGCGGCTGTGCCAATTGGGTGTTGGGCAGCTAATGATCTGGCAGCTGCCTTGGAGCGGAGTCCCCGCAGCCTGGTGGTGTCAGGGGCGGCCAGCAGCCTGTCTGTGGGGGCAGAAGTGGCTGCACAGAAAGCCTGGTGGGGGCCGGTTTCTTGGCAGCAGCAACTTTTGGTGGCAAGAGATCCCTTGTTTCAGGCAACGCTGCAGAAGGCTGCTTGGTGGGCTACGTTGTGCAGGTCTGCTCTAGAATTTGTAAAGACTCATTTCAGTTTTTTTCTTTTTTTGCGTGTTAAATTTCAGCCACAGAGTGAAAAAGCCAAAAGTAGCAGGGAATCTTGTGAGTAACTCTCCTACATTATTGCATTGTTCTTTTTAAAAGATGAAAATGAGAGTTTTATGTCCGGCGCTTCCACTGAGCAGCTGGCAAGTTGGTGCTGAAAGGGGAGGGATTTTTTTCCATTCACTTTTGCTGTCTGAAGCCCCCTCCCTGTTGCCTCTGCTCCCCCCCCCCCAGCGTCTTCCCTCTGATGTTGCTTCCCTTCTCCTTCTCCCTCCTTGTCTTCTGTCTCTTTCCTGCTTCCCCCTCCTTCTCTTTTCCCTATGGAAGAGAAAGCAGGGTGGTATTTCCACTTGTAACTGGCCCTTCGACTGCACCAGCAGTTTTCTGTATTCATGGCTTTAACAAGAACCCTAAACAGACTCAGAAAAACTGGGCACCCTGTGCCACACACAATAGCTGTACTGAAGGAAAACAAGTCACCCTGTGGTAAGATGGGCGGCCAGTAAATTTTATAAATGAGTAAATAAATAAAAAAGCAGACATGTCAAAGATTAGTGCAGCGATGGCAATTTAATCCCCACTCCATGCCTTGAGCTCCCTGTGGAGCGTTCCAGCGTTTCGTACTGAGCACATTTCCCAGGCAAATGAAGTGATGTGATGGATGCAAATTGTGCTCAGCCGGGCACCGCCGGCCGTTGGGCTGACTGGCCTGGAGTGAGAAAGCGTCACAGACTCCCAAGAACTGCAGCCAAGGACCTCCGAGAGAGACGCTGCACAGTTTCAGTCCTGCTGAGGCTTTGCCAGGAGCCCCTCGTGCGTTTTGTCTCTGCAGTGGCGACCTTTGTAGGCAAGGAATCCAGCCAGGCAGTCGGAGAAGGTGGAGACTTGGCTCTCTGCCTGTCTGCCCCTCCACACCCCCACCTTGTTGGGCCACACGCTCCATGTTTAAGCTGACAAAGTGGCTTCCGTGTGGGTTTGCCCACCGCCTGGGACCCAGCTCTTAGAAGGCCCCCAGTCACAGGCTGGTCTGCTTGTGTTCCAGCCTTGGGAGCTCCTAAGGAGACCGAGAACGCTCTTCCCATTCAAGTTGACTACGATGCCTACGATGCCCAGGTGTTCCATCTGCCCGGCCCCTCCAGAGCCCTGCGTTGCACCACCTTCAGGTAAGCCAGCAAATTGCCAAGCTTAGGTGATTCCACTGGGGAAAAGAGAGGCAAAACTTTATATTTGAGTGCAAGGAATTAAAAATACTGGGTAAGTAATGAGGGAGACGCCTTAGTACTGTGATGGCGAATCTATGCCACGTGTGCCAGAAGTGGCACGCAGAACCATCTCTCCGGGCACACCAGCCGTCGCCTGTTGCTCTTCTGGGTTCCGGCACACAGCCAGCCAGCCAGCTGGTCTTCACACGTGCAGGAGCGCCGGAAACCGGAAGAGCAGCTCCCCAGAGCGCATGCGTGCGCCGGTCAGCTAGTCTTCGCGCAAGCATGCATGTTAGAAACTGGAAGACCAGGTGACTGGCTAAGCTTCCAGTTTCTGGAGCGCACATCAACAAGCTGTTCTTCTGGTGCTCCAGTTTCAGCAGTCGGTGCCGAAAAGGTTAGCCACCACTACCTTAGTGGATGACAGAAACGTGCCGTGCTCCACTCTTGCTGAACAACTCTCGCAACAATAACGTCTTGTCTGGGCTTCAGCCCTCTCCCAGTCCCACTTGGCCTGCTGGCTCCAGGTTCCATGTGAATTGCAGGACAGACATTGACCAACAGGAGGGGTCTAGGAAAGCAGGTTTCAGTGCGTAGGGTGGAAGAACGGTGGGGTGGGTTTATCTACCCCAGAGATGATTAAGGGAGGCAGACTCTGGCCTTCAAATACTGCAAGGGTTCTCCTGCAGGAGACCGAGGAGGAAGGGAACCTTCTAAATTCTAGGAGAAACATCCTGACAGTAATAGTAGTTCAGTTGGGAACAGAGTTCCTCATGAGCTGTTGGGTTGTCCCTCATTAGAGATAATGTAAGCAAAGGACGGAATTGGAAAATTTGGAAATGGCTTCCTGCATTGGGTGGGAGATCTCTGAGGCTGTATCCATGTTGCGGTTTGCTGTGCGATGCCATCAAAACCCTGGCAGTCTCCTTGATCCATTATGCAGGCCTGCTAACCCCGTGTGACCTGCTCCTACTGTCAGGGTTCCAGTTAACACACCCAGCGGAATCAAAACTCCAAGGCAGGCATCTTCCTCAAAGTATAGAGTTATTAGGCATGTCATATTTGCACATCTGGGGAAAACCCGACTCTGAGGATTCGAGGCTTTCCCCACCCAAATCAAACCCCAAAGTTCTTTCCCTCAAGTCACATGTCCATCACATGGTCCAACCAGGTCACAGCCGCCATCTTGGCTGGCTTTGGTCCACGCCTCTCCAACACCTGGTAGACATCCTTGGCTCCCATGGGAAGGAACGTTATTTTGGCTACACCAGCTATCTCCGTCTCCCCCCTCACCTTCCCACAGCTCCAACCGGCCTGGCTGGCAGCCCTGAAGATGCTCCCAAAATGGCTCCAGCATAAAAAATGGCTTCAGGGCTGACAGCGACTTTATTCGGAACAGCTTATAGCCAGCAATGACAGCCAATTAGCCATCAAACTTCCTCGATAGATAGACAAAAATGCCAAATCCAGTCTGAACATCTGGCTGATTGTGCAACAAACCATAATAACACTAAGTTCCCTCCAAAATAGCAGTACCTCATTTTGGAATTTGGATACTGAGCAATAAATAGTAGTAAGTGAAGAGACTACAGATGTCAATGAAGAACAACAATGCATAAAACCTGAAATTATTGAAGAACTGCAAACACTACTGGTTAATAAAGAACTAGTTGGGAAAATTAAAGATTGAATGAAAAACTGAATCAAATTAAAAAGAAGGCTTATCTAAAACCATCAAGTACATTTATGAAGCCATGAAAATTATTCCAACTGAATGATTGACCCAAATGAACCAGCTGATGTATGCCATAGCCTGTGTAGCTATTGAAGAATTGGAACTTAAAATTTGAAGGAACAAAGCCATTAAGAAGGAAAAACCTAAATGAAAAATTCACTTGGAATTGAGAATAAGGAAAATTTACATGGATTTGAGCAATTTGAAGAATTTGAGACAAGGAAATTTGAAGAATAAATAAATTAAAAATAGTCTGTGCATGAAGGATAGCTAGGAGAACAAGGGAATTGCAGAGACTATAGAACACTCGAAACAAAGAGGCAAGTATGTAGGAAAGCAACAGGTATCATTATAGGAATACAACACAGATTAAGCAAACTGAAAACACAGTGAAAGTCCATGGCATGTAAGACATAGGGACAACTGAGGAAATGGTATGAAAGCAATCATTGAATATAAAGCACTGTAGTGCTCCTGGGCCAGATGAGTGCCATCGATTCTGGCTAAAATCAGTGACAAATGTGCACTTGAAATTGGCATATCAAATAAACAGAGTTTATGAAGCACCAGAAAATGAAGAATGGTTACAAACTGGAAAGATCTTCCTAATTCAGAAGGACAAGGAGAAGGAAAATAAGCCTGGAAATTACAGACCCATAACCTGTTTGGAGGTAGTGACAGATTTTATTTTCCTGGGATCCAAGATCAATGCAGATGGGGACTGCAGCCAAGAAATTAAAAGACGCTTGCTCCTGGGGAGGAAAGCTATGGCAAATCT
>JANHJO010002330.1:80916-105123 GCA_032468235.1 Pseudoxyrhopus heterurus | reverse complement strand
TTTTATTACTGTACACCGCCCTGAGTCCCTCGGGATAGGGCGGTATAGAAATATTATTAAAATAAAATAAATAAATAGTGTATTATAAGTACAGTAGTGCATGGAGTGATTTGCTGTTGCCTTCAAAGCATAATTCACAGTGCTAGTTTTTGTTTGGCTCCAGCATCCCTAAGAATAAGCACCTTTTTTCCCCCCAGTGATTTCTTCTGAGACTAATTAAGAGCCTACAACAACTGACTGTCTGATCAGAGTTGAGTCAGATACAGCAAGGTGTCAAGTTTTCAACAGCCACTCTGCAGCAATAGGTTTCTCTCTCCTGTATGTTGCCGGAGTTCAAGTCTCTGAATATTTTGACACTAGGGATCACTATCCACTTGAAGTATGATGTACAGGGTCAAGATGATTTATAACTTTAACCTACTCATCTCTTCTGACGGATTCTTTTCTCCCTTTTGAATCCCAATGAATGTGGTATATGTCATAAACTTTCAGAATATATATATATAATATTGTCCTTTTGCTTTTGTTTTCCATATGTGTTTGATATAAAACAGCACCCAGATTCATGAACTTCAGAATGGAATATTAAAAATACCACATTGTTCAGAAGTGTCTAATGAACTCTTGGACATTATCAATAAGAAGAAAGGGGAAAGGGGGAAAATTTTTATTAATCACAAAATTAAAGTAACTTTCCTGGTTTAATGTTATCCTCTTAAGTAAACAGGATGATGATGATGATTGATGATTGATGATGATGATACAACACCTGCTTATCCCAGATCCTTGGGAAGGAGTCATAACAATATGGTGGAAAAACTCTTCCTTGTGCAATAAGACATTGATTGGCAATTTACAGGAAAGACAATTTAAAATGAAAGCATAACTTAGCTGATCATCACAATGTGAAAAAATATGTCCAACTTGTCATCTCAAATAGTAGCATATGAGATTCCTTTTTCACTTCCCTGTGATCAGATTCATGATATAACAATATTAAAACTATGATGGGATATCAATTTCTGGAGACTTCCATTTTCTTACTGCAAAATGACTGTGTCAAGCTTTTAACAAAATAATTCTGAGTTTTGAGCCTTTGGAATCTTTTTTTCTGACATCTAGATGCAGTCTGGATGTTTGAACCTGATTCACAATATATCTCTTTAATCCTGTCTTGCTATCTAAAATGCATCTGGAAATCATATATTGCACTGTATCACTTTGTGGAAACTGAAGTAGTACTTACAGAACACTCCATCCAGATAACCACTCCAATGGCTATGGGACACAGAGAATCATGCAGATATCCCAGTTTAATTTGTACCTTTTCTGATTCTGTTGTAATAGGAATAAAAGGATAGTTCTAAGTTACATATTTAAAAGTTTTAACCTGAAAATACTAAATTCCGACAAGCAAAGGGTGAAATGGTATTGGAACTATAAGCAAATTTACATAAGCAATAAAGGAGAATTTACATAAATCCAACTTAACAGAAAAGTTTCCAATCATGGTGGGTGCATTTTGTGCATGTGCAAAATGCTAGGCAGAATGTTTGTACTGTATATTCAAATTGGAGTGTGTCATATTTGCACATGCATGCAATGAATAATAATCCAACATACATGTGCAACAATCAGCATGTGGAAAAGTTCTTGGAACAGAGCACTAGGAAGTTTCTGCAATACAAATAAAAGGTAGGCTAATGAACATTTCATGAAATTGTTTTGTTGGCATATTTTCTAGTCCACATTAATGTGTGCTATCTATATTTCATTGACTGCATCCCGGAAGAACAGTGTCCATAATAATTACAGTATTAAAACTTATTTTGGATATGAAAGCTAAAAGCTTTTGTCAAATTAGAGAGCTTTAAATCTATGAAAGCTTTATCAGAATCAGAATCAGAATCAGAATTAATTCTGATTCAGAAGCAGAATCAGAATCAAAAAAATTCTGATTTTTATTGGCCAAGTGTGATTGGACACACAAGGAATTTGTCTTTGGTGCATATGCTCTCAGTGTACAGAAGAAAATAAGATAAAGTAAAATACATTAAGAACATAAGAAGAAAATAAGATAAATAAAATACATTCATCAAGAATCATCAGGAATCACAAGAATCATAAGAATCATAAGATACAACATTTAGTGATAGACATAGGTTACTAATAAAGCAGTCAAAGCTAATACTCAATACTAATAATCTAAATAGTAATCAATACTAGGAAAAAAATAAAAATAATATAAATTGTAAAGATACAAGCAAGGGAAGCAAGGGAAGTAGAGCAAAGAAACACACGTAAGAGTACTTACCAAATGCAGTCAGCACCAGTGTGTAAGTAGTCGATATATGGAAGGTGATTTTGGTCTCGAGACCAGCATGAGGTAGAAAAGACCATGCCAATGTTTAGCCAAGGAATTGTCACTCCTAAATTAGTAACATCAGATCAGAAGAAAACATGATTACTACCAATCTTCTCATTTTAAAAAAATCTATTAAATTATGAACTGTTAACTGTTAAAATTATATTGAAAGCTGTATGTGTCATTTGATGACCCCTGAAAATTTAGATCTTACTAGAAATGACAAAAAGAATGACAGGTTTTGCAAAAATGAATGTGATCCTAATCTGATTGGTCGAATCTCTTTTGATCCCTGGGTCCTGATCTTAATATGCAACAGTATCTTAACAAATCAGCTCGTATAGCTTTATATGCGAATATGAATTTAGCTTTTGCCAATATAGCTAATCCTTAATTTATGACCACAATTGAGTCCAACGTTTCCATTGCTAGCTAACCAAGACAGTTGTTAAGTGAGTTTGCCGACCTTTCTTGTCACATTTGTTAAGTTAATCACTGCAGTTGTTAAGTTAGTAACAGAGTTGTTAAGTGACTCTAGCTTCCATCATTGACTTTACTTGCCGGAAGCCAGTTGGGAAGGTTACAAATGGTGATCACATGAACCTGGGACACTACAACCATCATAAATACATGCCATTTGCCGAGCATCTGAATTTTGATCATATGACCATGGGGGATGCTGCAGTGGTTGTGTGAAAAACAGTCATAAGTCACTTTTTGGTGCTGTTGTAACTTCAAATGATTGCTAAATTACTAGTTGTAAGTTGAGGAGTACCTGTACTATGTATTAAGAGCTAAACAATGCCTACCAAACACAAGTGCTCATGAAACAATATCTGGAAAAAATAATATTCCCTTCCTCTGAGGAAGCTGAACATGTGCAATAGGTTCATTTCATAATTATCTCCATAGATAAATGCAGTCACACTATTGAAACTGCATGAAAACATTACAAAGGTTTTACTAGGTATGATAACAAAAATTGAAAATAATAGCAATATCATACCACTATAAACTTTGACAACTATCTCAACCAGTCTTTGTAAAATAGAAATCATCAAAGGTTTTTGTAAAGAAAAAAACAGTAACAGCAAAAATCTGCACATTAATTGGCACAGCATAAATCCTTTGGGACAGCAAATAATGGAGCTACTTGTGCCTATCAATCACCATACAGACATTAGACGCTACCACTAATGTACTGAATATTAATGAACAGCCTATAACAGATTTGAAGAAGTCAACAAGGACATGATCTGCCCTATATATTTAGCCTCCACCTCAATCTGATTCTTTTTATAATACAAGGATCTGAGTTAAATTGTGGCGCGATTATTGTAACAGACAATGCAAATCTCAGCAGCCTCACATGAAGAGAAGTCTGCCCATCTGTGTTGAACAGACTGAAGGGTCAATGGAGAGCAGAATTACATGCAGTTTAAATACTGCAATGACAAAAAGTTTACTGAATGTTAATTTATTTTTAAACAGCATTTATAGATGGCTGGTTACAGGGAAATGGGGAAAATGTGATTTATTCAAAATCTTTCTGAGTGCCACAACTACAAGCATGGAGAAAGTACATCCTCTTACCAGGCACAGCACCAAGATGTCGCAGGATGGATCCTGTGTTATTAGGAAGGACTGTTAGGTTCCATCCATGCCTGTGAAAATTAAGTAATATAGATAACTGTAAGCAAATATTAAATGCCAACTCAAAATACTCAGTTTCTGACAGTGAATCTAGAGAAAAAAATAGTCCTCTTTCTTGCTCAAAAAAATCTAAGTACACAGTTTTTTGTATAATTGATCAAAAATCTTACATTTATTTTCAGTGTTCTGGCTAATTTTTTTTTTGAAAAGCTAAAATGATTAACAAGAAATTGATTAACTTTCTGAAAATGTTTATTTTTATAGATGTCAATAATTAAAACCACCAGGACTACTACTACTTCATTTTAATAACCGTCCTGTTCCCAATGTAGAAAAACAAATCAACAAAATATATAATTATTCAGTGGTGACTAGATACTCTCTGATGACAGACTATATGCTGGTTGGAAATTCTGAGAATTGCAGTTTTAATTCAATTAGATGGCACCATGAAATGGAGGCTACTATAATGCTTTTATGGCTACCTTGAAAGATGGCAGGAATTAATGGCTAATTATACATTTTCATCCAAAATAGATTATAATTCAAATTTAAGTACCCTCTGAAATATCATGCTTGGGGAACAAATAAAATAAACCTAGCAAAAGGATTGATTCAGAACACAGCATAGGAAAGCTAACATATACTGGATTCAGCTACTTTATGCAATCAACCAACCAAATGTCCACCCCCTCACGTCCCAAAAGAATTGAAAGAATCTATTCTCGGCAGTAGATTGACTAGAAATATATACTGCCTTTTAAATCTCTTGCTCTTAAGTCAAAATAGTACAGGAACATGCAATTTTATGGCTCTCAGAGAGTCTGAGCTGAAATTATATTCCTCTCACTTGGGACTTTATAGTTATCAATGCACACCATATCACATGGATCAAACTGAGTAGTTTCTCAATAAAACAATTAGTTTCCATTCTTGTACTGGCCAGATTAAAAAAATCAAGCAGAATTCTAGATAACGTCGCCATGTATTACCTTGAAAAAGGTTCCGATTTTCCCACAGGGAAACCACTGCCATGGGTATTAGTGTCCACTTTCCCACAGTGTACTGCTACATGGCAGTCCTTCTGTTCTACTAATCTCCAGTATTCTTGCTATAAGGGGGGAAAAAACTACCAGTTGTAATAGATGTTTAAAATTATGGCCAAATACAGTTATCTCAAATACATTCTTTACCTTTTTCTTAGAAAAAGAAACTTTAGCAAATGAACATGCTGCAGATTTCTTAACAAAAGTTCTTATTATCTTTCTGATCTCAGTCTTTCAACAGATAATATGTTTTTGTTGACGAAAAATGTTTTTAAGGCATTTAGAAAGTATGCATTCATTTAATATTACAAGCAGAAGAATAGAGAGCATCCTGCTGTAGCTTGGGGTTCTTTCAGCACATTTAGAAAATTGAAAATTCTGGAAGTTTAATTGCAGAAAAATTGTGAAAAACATAAAAGAAGGAAGAACCATGACTACCTTGAACCGATAAGATATTGAATCAAGTGAGATCTTTTCTGAACATACTTTTTTTAATGTAAGGTCAAGCATCCTTCGCCCTACAATGAGCTAAGCTCTCCTGGTATAGCTACCAGCAAAGGAAAATTGCTTAGAATTTAACCTTAGGATTTGATGACTTTCTTACATGGATGCTAAATTTTATGTGGTAAAACAGCAGAGACTGCAATAGCTATGAATAATGATGGCCCTAACTTAAATTATCCTGTTATGTTTCATGAATGTTTTTGACAGTTGAATGAGTGTATTTATGATAAAGTGGTAATAGGAAGGAGATTTTAATGAAATATTGGATCCTGAACTTGATAGAAATACACTGACATGAAAAAAAACATTAGTGAAGTATGCAAAATACAGAAGTATGATAGCTAAATAAGTGTAAAACACAGATATGCATTTGAATAATATTTATACTAGAAAAGTATATATAGAATTGTAACTTAACTGTTATAATGATATATAATACCCTGTTTCTTTTCTGTTATATTTTTAAAGGACTTTCTATGTGTTGCTTTTTTTGAGAATGTACTGTACCTATCAATTAGTTTGTATTTTGTTCCCTGTCTTTTCCGTTACTATTTTAAAAGCAATAAATAAATAAATAATATCTGTCTCTTTTTTTCCTATTTACCGTATATACTTGAGTATAAGCTGACCCGAGTATAAGCAGAGTATAAGCTGATTTAGGTCCAAAAACGGCCGATTTAGGCCCGAAAATTGGCCTGTTTTCGGCCTCAAATCAGCTGATTTTTGGGGCTAAATTGATGCCTGCGCAGCACGCATCAATTTAGCCCCGAAAATTAGTTGACTCGAGTATAAGCCGAGGGTGGTTTTTTCAGCCCTTTTTGAGGGCTGAAAAACTCGGCTTATACTCGAGTATATACGGTACTTTTAAAATTACATAACAGGCAGCATTCATGATGACCAAGATTATATCATGATTACCTGTCTGCTTCCAGTTATTATGAGTTTCCATGTAAAAGCATGGTTGCCATTACTTGCTGGATACTTAGGATTTTTCATATGTAGGTGGGAAAGCATCTGAGTCCAGAATAAGACCAGTTTTAAGAGTAGGACATTTCTCACCTCTATTTCTGCTGCTGTGGGGTCTTTGCTGAAGCACATACTCATGACGTTTCTTGCTGTTCGGTAAAAAGTTGTTAAAGAAACAGACCTTCCCTATGAAACAGGAGCAAAAAGGGGAAGAATTATGATCCCACATTTTTTTCCAAATATCATAATGCAATTAAATACCAAAAATAGGGGGGAAAAACAAATGATTTGGAAAGAAAATTTATTCTGGCACTCAGGATATTATTGCTCTTTTTTTGTATTTCCAGCTACTGAGTCCCCTCCTCTGTTTCACAGACAGTTGGTAAACTGGTTGCGCTACAGATTGTTTTTCTGTATTCCAATCCATCAAAAAATGCTGGCATGTATCTCAACTTTCCCTCTAACAGATGATTCTCCTCCATTATTTATTATTATTGTTATTATTATTGTTTTGTCACACAGTCAGACAGATGTTCAGACTGGATTTGGCATTTTTGTCTATTTGTCGAGTCCTTTCCAAGGACCTGGGATAGGCAGTTGTGGATGTTTGATGGTGTTACAGATATTGTCACAGGATGTAAACTGTTCCACATAAAGCTGCCTTTTGCAATTGACTGATGGTGAATTTGTTAATGCCGATGGTGTTCAAGTGGTGCTCCAGTTATTTTGGGATTGTACCCAAGGCACCTATTACTATTGGTACTACCTTTGCTTACTTTTGCCACAGTCGTTCTATTTCTATTTACAGGTCTTTGTATTTATTATTATGATTGGTCACACAGTCAGGCAGATGTTTAGATTGGGTAGACTGTTATCATGATTAAAAGAAAAAAAATGGGAAAAATAGAGAAGGCAGCATTGTCTGGATACTGCTCCCCCCTCCTGATTCTGCAAATGAATCAGGGTTAGGCTTATCCAGAAATCTTTGGGTTCCTAAAAGGTTCATTCAATCATATTTTATGCTATGGTGTCAAGAAGATGATGCCTTCCAGATACAGGCAATTGCCAAGCAAGGAAAGAAAAATAATAGCAACTCCCCCCATCCCAAAGATGATTTCTAACTGGCAATTTATATTGGTTCTTAAAAAAAACACCACAAAGATACTTCTTTAGAAATGCACTGGCAAGACTTGATTTCAGGGAATTATTGCAGGCAAGGTAGAAAGCTAGATAAATTTCCTTCTACCACATGTATTCTGAAATCATGCCAGACATACAAAGCTAGAGATTCAAAACCAAATTAAAAATAACAACATATTCAGTATTTAGCCATACATCACTACCTAATGTATTGCAAAACTGAACTAAAATGATATTTGTTAGAAATAATCAAGAAATGTTACAAAAACCTCCATATTATTTATTTAATTTTATTTATTAAATTGTTATTGTGAATCAAGAATGCATCACAATTACACAGCTGTGACTTTTCTCCTTCATTTAACTACTGCTGCAAAGTTTGCTTTCAACTGGAATACATCTGTGTCAATTTCTCATAATTCTCTGCCAACATGACTAATGCTGGCTAGGAGTTACAGAAACTGAACTTCAAGTATGTGGAAGGCATAAGATTGGAGAGGCTGATGCATGGTTTATAGCTCAGTAGGGGGAATATGGCAATGTTTCTCAATCTAGTATTATTTAGATGCTTTAAATACAACACCCGTCATCAAGGGATGATGGGAGTTGTAGTGCAATGTATTGAAAGGGCACCTATTTATCATATAATGTCTTTATAAAGACAGAGGATCACCAAGTAGAACTGTACTGGTAACATTTTAAAATATGAATTATTCTATCATAAAAGGTTTTGCTTATCTCAATGACATAAATTTTTCACGATTACTAGTGGGAGAATGTAGACTAAATTTTTTTCACAGCTGCCTGGATTGTGGAACTCAAAGCTGGTATACTGTATATCATGAACATGCAACCAGTGGTTTAAAAATTATGTTTTCTATCAAAGCTTAAATTAATTCAATTCAATCTATTGATATATTTCAATCGATTAAATCTTTTGATTTTTTTTATTTTATAGGATGTACTGACACAAAAACCATCATTTATAAAACCCATAAATAGTTTTCATTTCAGCGTAAGCAACATTTTGCAGTGTCTTTGATCCATTAATTGTATGATTATACAATTTAAGATCTGTTGCAAATCATTTGCTTTGTCAGCCAAAAACATGCATATAAAAAACCCTCATGCATATTTATTTCTCAAATCAATACCTTTCTAACATGACCATAGGCATTCTATATATGTTTATCTATAAATAAACTGAACTACTAAGGAGATATCAAATGTTCTTGTCATACTCCATGCTCAATGGCAAACTCTGTTCCTAGGCATTCCATGATTTTTACACATGCTTTACTTCATTATACACCATTCTTACTGGATTCAGAAAACAACACCAACCATAGCTCACACTTCATCTGTTGATCATATGCACTCCATAAATCAACAAATGTACAATAATGTTTCACACATTGCCTGATGAACTGCTGAAGAGGAAAAAACCTGATCTACACACTTCCCTGCACAAAGCCATGTTGCAGACCTTGCTCATTATCTCTTCTTGCACCCTTTTAATCATAATTCTGCCAAACATTTTCTCAGGCACACTTAACAAATTACCCCCTTCCATCAGTTTTTACATTTGCTCTTCCTAACTTTCATTTTGTAAAGGTCATTCTTCCAATCAGACAGAGTTGTTTTCTTTACAAACAGATTAAACTGAACAGCCACTCCATAAGGACATCTCATATATATATTAACTTTTCTTCACTCAGACCATCTTCACCTACAATGTTTTTTAGTATTTAGAACATTCTTACAGAATGTAAGATTTCACCATTTTTCCTTAGATATTAATAATTTATAGCACTTCTATTTTACTCTTTGGCAAATACTGTAACTACAATTTCCATTCAGATCTCTAAAATTGTCCTTCATATTCTCAGTTCAGTTTCACCCTAAATCAGTTCCTATTACTGTTTTAGCCTTAATTATTTATACTCTGTAAGATGCTTAAGAGTTGTAGCTGTGATGATTTGTAAGATGACTGATTAAATAACTGAATTCTCACATCTGCTTGGGGATTTCTCCTATAAGCTGGGAGGCAGTTTTGCAGAGCCTGATTCAGCTTTGGAGACTGAGAGGGTCACAGTGCTTGATGTAATTATTTCCAAGCTAACCCATTTATGATCCATGGTTTATTGAGGATTTTTGACAGATGAATGACAGAAGAGCCACTTAAATCACCAGTGGACTAAGACAAAAAGTAAATCTGAGTATGGTAAGAGCTTATGTTTCAACCTACACTATGTCAATAAGGGCATCAAAGCTCAGCATTTATCCACCTTTATTATGTTGACTTGTGCAGTGACCTATTCGCTTTTAGAGTGATAATCAGAAAGAATTGCTATTGGGCTGCTTTGATGTGTTTGCACAACTTACTGCTAATACAGTCACTAAGTTTTGCTACAGTCTTACCACCTGATGAGTGAGTGAAGGGTGATTGGGGAAAAGTCTTATAATGTGCTCTGGGATGCATTTTGGCCTTTGGAAAGTGGTTGGTATTCTCTTGCATCTACCTCTTTGTTTTCCTTCAACAAGGCATTAGATGTCTCTTCTGCTGTTCCATTTCCTAGAGGCCATCCAAAAACATGGCGGCTTCCAAGAAAAGGAAGAATGCATAAGCACAATATGATCCTAGATCACCGTCACCTCCACTTTCCAAGTGGTGACTAAGGCTTCAATCAAATTAAATATACCAGAGCATCAAGAACAGGGGTGAGCAATTAATTTTCCCAAGAGGCTACATGAGAAACTGGGACTGCTGTGGAGGGCCTCTGCCTCTTTCACCACCATGCCCCCACTGCCCCAATGCTACCGCCTGGACAGGGGCAGCCGAAGGACTCGATGTGGCCCAGAGACTATAAAATGCCATGAACAACTTCAAGTCCCTTTTGAAACCCAACAGGCCGTTAGGTTCTTGGTGAAAAATAATCAGAAAATAATCAGATAGGTTTTATTTCCTGCAGAGGCATACAAAATAATCAAATAGTGATCTGACCATGATCAGGGACAACATATTATTACCCTCTCCTCACTCACTAAGCCAGAAGTATGCCAATTAAACTCAGCTATTTATTTCTACTCTGTGTTGGCCTGGAAATGCTGTGGAGCTCTTGACAGTCTGGAGACTGTTGTGGTCAGTCAGGATTAAAGACTGAGGTAGGGTCCTGAAAAGGCCAGATGGGTTAAGTCCATAAACCATCTGGTTTACTGTAGGCATCAGATTTAGCTCTGCATGAGATGACGACTTGTGAATTCTCCTGAACACATGACTCCTGCTGCATACGATATGCAAATTACTGTCATGGTCAGAGAAGCCATTGTCCTGCTTCTGTAGCATACAACTTGAAGTCCTGGTTGATAGTACATCATATCTTTATAAAAGCCAGAACTAGCTTCTCAAAACATTTTATATGAGGCTGTTTTCAAAACCACTCTAGAAAAGCTTCTGGTGCAGAACGCAGTAGCCCACATGCTAGTGAGTGAGAGCTGCACCATCATATAATACAGATCTTAGTGACAGATTTCTGGGTGCCTTGAAAAATGTTGACCTTAATCTTTAAAGCTCTACAGGATATGGCTTGTAGTATGTCTAGGACCACCTTTTCCAAATGTAACTGATCTGTCCAAAGTGCTCATCCCACATAGGGAGGCACAGGGTTCCCAATGCATGTTACATGAAAGATTATGGTCCCCAAAGGCAGTGTTTTTTTTCTATAATGGTTCCATGATACAAGAAGTGCAACCACAACTCAGTTTTACTGGAAAAATGCTGAGGCTTCTAATCTTCAAACTACTTTGCAGGGCTACTCCTTGGCTAGGATATACATGCAAGTGGTAACACTGCTTAAAGTATTTTTCCTAGAGCTAAAATCTAGCTTGAAGCACCTATCTAAAGAAAGAAAGGAAAAGAAAGCAAGGTAATTGGTTATTACAAAATATTAAGTGTCCGTTACAGGAAAAGAGGCAATGAAATTTTTAAATCTCAGATTTTCATGTTTGTAAATAAAAGGAACAATTGTGTGAAATATTTATTGGGCCAATTTAATAATAAACAGCATTCAAAGCATTACTTCTCAGCTATCCAATCTGTGTCTATAATTTGGGGCTTGCCAAGGCTCTAAAGCCAATACCAACAGATTTTGAACACTTGCTTGTCAATTTTTGCCAGGCAATTGAAAGCAGAAACTATTTTTAATATTGAAATAATAGAAAATACTTGTAGCTCAGGTTTTAGATTTTGGCAGTGGTTTGTTCTCCAAGCTTAGATTTTTCATTCATCATAAAGAAATCTCCAATGAAAGCTTTCTCTTGCTCTTCTTGAATTCTAAAATTTAGAATTTATACTCATACAACCTAAAATTTATACTCATACAACATCACTTTCGTTTTAAATAGAAAAATATACGGTGTATGTGAAAATAGTGCCTTTGCTTCTTGGCTCTCTCTCAAAACATCTGTATAGATATGGAAAGGATTTCTTGGACAAAAATAAAAAAAATCCTTTCATCATTTCTGTTTGCAATTCCTGGATTGAGATACATCCTAAATACTATGTGAACTTGGCTTTAAGAATGACAGAGTTCATAAGCTAGCTTTCCTGGCTAAAGCTGAAACTATGACTTGGGCTTGCCCTGCAAATCATAATTAATCATGATTTCATCTGTGTTTCTAAATCCTACTTTGCAAGCAGAAACCACTGGGTCATTTCAGCAGAAACTACATTTTGATGCACAGTGAAGAACGATTGAAGTTCTTGAGGTTAATGCATATAACACTAAAACAGAATTTAAATCTCTAATTGACCAGCTTTCAGGGCTGGACTCTTTTGGTATTATACATACAAGTATAATCAGGTTTTCCCCCCAAATAGCTATTTTTTTTATTTGAGAAAGTTTAAGTGCACCTTTACTTACAATAAATTGCAGAAAAGCAATGCCTTTAATAAAAGCATTGAAATAGCCATGCGGGTACATAGTACAATGAATATACTTGGCATTCTATTTTCACAGGTGTTTAGCTATGAAAAGCTATTTCAAGCAACAATACTAAAAAAATAATTATGTATTAAATGAGGCTTACTTTAAGGTAAATGTGCAAAAAAGACACAATCATTGTTATTATGTTTACACTTAGTTCACTTGGTTCTGGTGACCAAGTTTAGCAGAATAACAAAAAAGCAAGTTGCGGATATTTTAACCTAATATAGCCAGGTGTATGAGAGTAACTCAAGTTATTGCATTAGTTAGCACCCATGTACTTTTAGCTGATTGTGACAAATTGTTGCAGCTGAAGCAGCAAACAGCATATTTTCTAA
Organism: Pseudoxyrhopus heterurus; assembly: GCA_032468235.1. Classification (NCBI taxonomy): domain Eukaryota; kingdom Metazoa; phylum Chordata; class Lepidosauria; order Squamata; genus Pseudoxyrhopus; species Pseudoxyrhopus heterurus. Next base: position 92,126 of record JANHJO010002330.1, on the reverse strand, counting down.
GAGGCGATTACAGCCTCTAAGGGGATAGAATATAAAATATGCTGTCAAATTGGATGTGACTCAAATGTAATATGGAAAAGAAATCCATAAAGATAAAATATCTCAAAGGAAACAAACTAAACAGATCAGCAGGCAGAAGGAGGCCTCACAAACTAAAGAGGCCAAGTTTAATCAACATGTGCAAGAAACATAAAACTGGGGACCTAAACATAACACATGCTAGTCCCCTTCGGAAATAACCTTTAAGTTATAAGCAATCTTTACAAACTAAAATTTTTTTTAAAAAGCTGTCCAGATGCAAAGAAAAGCATCCGTCTTTGGTGTCGTTATTTCCCAAAATACCTCTGGATTCCACGTAGATAAAATGGACCTTCCTAGAAAAAGGTAGTTTGACTACAACCTAATGCTTGGTTTGTAAATGTGCATAATATCAAAATAAGACAAAGGTGTAATGTAGGAGCAAATAGAGTGTATAGAGATTAGAAAATGGGGCAACATAATTCTACCAGTTTACTTTCCAACAAATGAGTGAGCATGATTACTATGGTGACCATTTTAAGAATGGACATGCCTTCCATAGTGAATACATTCAGTGAGTCCAATTATATGCTCTGCAATTATGAAATGTGACCATGGCTCCCAAGATTTAAACCCCTAACGCCAAGAATGCTGTTCATTATGTCCAATCAGTGGATTCTTTTTGTTCTATTTTGTTCACTAGGTTGCTTCCAGATGAGATTTTAATGTTACCTCACCCTGCTATAGTCAATTTTCAGGGGATCTGGATGATGTTGTAGCCTAGTCCTGGATTTTGGGGTGGGTTTTTTTTTTTTTTTTGGACAAGGGGGAAAAGATGGGAATAGCTACTCAAAGTTTTTTCCATGGTTGCCCTAGAAACAAGCATTGTTTAAAACTCAAATTTAATCTTACAACATTCCAATACATGTTTATTGTGCTATATAAATGTGAAAAGATGATGACCCTGTAATAGGTAGTTTTAGCTTTGCTGGATGATAGGGCTCTTAAAATATATTCAGCCACAAACCATACCAACTATTGTTATGGAAATAGGATTACTTGTCATAGGGAGAGTTGCAGATGGCACTATAGCTCCCAACAAAACTGTCTACTTCTGTGCTGAAATTAAGGAAGATATTGATAAAACAAGCCAATATGATTTGTAGGCCAACATATTGCAACTATACAACCAAACAAAAGTCTGAACATGGATGAATTTGAAGTGGTCATATAATATGTATTTTAATCTGCTATTTGGAGTTAAAAGTAAATCATGAATTATCTAAAGATGGGAAGACAGTTCTATAAGAACCCAGGTATTTTTAAGGAGATAATACACACAGCCATCATAATCCAAATGAGAAAATCCTCATCCAAGCTAATAGGTGTGAAAATATATTCATCAAAATGGTTAAACTTACTCTGTAGAGCAGGGCTGTCAAACTCCTGGCCCGTGGGCCGGATGCGTCATGCGCTGGCCATGCCCACATCTGGTTTAGCGAAGGGAAAAAAAGTCCCGATACGTCACGTGACAATGTGAGTTTGACACCCCTGCTGTAGAGCATCTCCCCAACCAAGCGGATGTGAGATGTGTTTGGACCAGAACTCCCAGCCCATATGCTCTTTGGCAACAGATTAAAAAGATCTGCACTAGATCCAATATTAATTGGATATAGAAAAGCCAATCTTATCTATTCCCTAACTAAAACTTAGGACAGGACAAGGTCTCACACCTCTTTTATAATGACAGAGAAGGCAAGGTAAAAGGATATTAATTTCACATATACTGCTTGGATCCTTGTGGGAAATGAACAGGGATATGAATCTGGCTAATAGAAACCTAAATGATATTCAGTATGGGAGTCTATCTATACAGATCTCAGTTCCTGAAAATGGTGATTACTTCAAATAAAACCACTGACTTGTGTCTGTGCAGTCTTCCAAGCGGCACCTAATTATCAGTTCATAGCGATGGGATAAAGAGCAGTGATGGAAAAGCAGTGAGTGCTGGACACAAGTACCAACATAAAAAAGCAATGTATCTCATCCTCCCTTAGCATTTCAACATACTCAATCCAATCTTGCTAACAATTACACAGCATGTGGTGGTGCCAGATGCTTAATATAGTGGGAAGGCTGCCAAATCAAATTGAGTGGAGGAGTCAACATTCCTTTGCAAACGGATGATGAGCTCAGCGACAAGCAAAATAAGCATTCCAAATCACTGTTAGAACTAAATCAGAACTGGCACAGTGAGTGAAAATACTATGTGCATTTTAGACGTGCTTTCTAGCCAAGACCCCAACAAGATTTCTACTGACCTTGTATATACACTTGTGGAGGTCACAAAGAACACCAACCTCTTCTTCTTCTTCCATTGTGGTCTCCTTTTCCTGAGAGAAGAGTCGCCGCCTACCTGTTTTTTGAGGGACCTCAACTTCTTTTGCTTTGTTCCGGAAGCCATTTTTATGAACAACGCCATTGATGAGTCCGTTTTTGGGCTCGTAGCGGGGCAGAGACTGGAATTCATAGTTGTTATCTGAATGTCCTTCCAAAGGACCCCTCCGCTTTTCCAGAATCTCCTTTTCAAGGAGAACTTCTTTCTCCAGTCTCTTGTGCTCCTCAGCAGAGAGGGAATCATAGGAGAGTAGATACTGGCAATAGGCTTCCTGCAGTTTTGCTAACCTGTCCTGTGCAGTTTTGGGGATACGCAGCATATCTGCCAGTTTATTCCACTTCTTGAGGTCAGTCACTTGCTGCATACCCCCCATTTCATTGATCAACTGGAAAAAGCAGGCCAAGTCTAGCTCACAGCCTCCTGGAGGTCAATGCAGCAGAAAAGCAGGAAGGGGGGGAAAAAAGGGAAAACACGGAAAATTGTTAAGGAAATTGAACCCAGACCACATTCATTCAGCCCCTAATTTTTATGAATATGTCTGGATAGTATCCATTTAGTTGCAGATGAAAGTAACTTTTCTCTTAAATTCAAAAGCTCTCCATGAAAACCAAAGGCAGAGAAGAAGGATTATAGTCTAGCCTTTCCTTTGCTTGTTTTTTATGGGCAATTAAAAAAGTTTCAGCCTAGGTAGAATTATATGGCCAGCATGTTAATTAGGTATTATTTCTTTGCTAGTTTTCTAAGGAAAACAAAGCAAACAGAAATAAATAAAAACACTTCCCACCCCCAATTACTCTGATTACTTCATGAATCTATTACTGCCTTTCCATTTTTAACTTCCCTACCCACTGCTATAGAAATCTACCATACTGAGAATAGAAATCTGCTTCAAACAGGATGTACCTTTCTCTCTGCTCTTATTTGCACACATCACCATACCAAAATATACTTTATTTAATTATTAATCAGTACTTTTGAATATAGCCAATTGTTTATTCCACAAACTACAGCTAAACAAGGTACAGCTTAGTGCAATGGGCAACAAAGCCTTTGTTCCCTTTATGTCCATCGGCTTACACTGAAATAGCACTTTTCTTTCCCTTGCTACAAAAGGTTAGAAGGAAGAGTTGTTATTACATAAAATTCTGCTGTAAATGTGAGCAGCTGAATTAGTTAGTGTTTTTACTTTGTTATACAGTCTTGGTCCAATTTAGTTTTGTGGTTGCCATAAATCACTATTCCACAGACCAAGTGAAATGTATAATATAGCTCATATTTTCAATATAAACAAAAGCACATTTTGGCAATTTCACTTGGTGAAGTCAGTTTCTGAGATTTAAGAAGAGGGACCATGTGCAAATAAATGTCTGCTGATGGTACAAAATATATTAGCTGAGTTCACACAACACAAGTAGCAATGTTAATAAAGAAAGACAAGCTGTTGGATCACTCCTACCAGGCATGGCTAAACAAGCCTACAGAGATCAATACATGATTTGTCTGGAATATGTATGAACCAGGGAGGCTGAAGGCTGAATATGCCAAAGTCATGAGCAAATAATAATTTCTGATAATTGTTTATTACGAAGACCAAGCCAGAATTCTTGGTTCATGCATAATTCTAAAAAAGCCAGCTTTCAATTTGATTTGTTTAATCAAAGGAGCTAAGCAAGAGGGACTGAATAAGATGCACTCCTACATTATTCATTCCTAATAATTCTATCTCATATGACATTTTAATAGAGACTATCCAACATGGCACCCATATGTCAATAACAGATAATGTATACAATACATGAAAAAACAAGAGCCAGATGTGAATTTTTGACAAAATATTAACAATTTCTGTTAAAGTTAACAACATATATTAAGAATTAATGCAAACAAAATTTAAGGATTAGTTCTGAAAATATTCAAGATTTTTAATACTAGCAAGACACTAATTTCAATAGTGTCTGAATAAAAAAATCATTTTAATTCAAAAAGCAAGGTTATTGATATAAAAACCTGTTCTTTAGCCATTTCAACTGGAGTTCAAAAATATTCTGCATTAAAATAGATATTACAGTGTCTGTTTTCATAGTAGCCTATTCATTTTTTCAAAACATATTGCCTCGACACTTGTTTCCTTTGTCAATTATTTAACATTTCTTTTAATAGAACTAACACTTTGGCTAACAATTTTAATGAAACATAGGACTTTTTAAAAAAAACTGATGAACCCACAGGGAAAATCTGTATTGCCGTCTAATCATTAGCCTTAGTGAGAATATACCTTTTTGTCCTCAGGCCAAAAAATATAGGGAAGCATTTGGATTATTGCATCCTTTTATAATACACATATTATATACAAATAACTAAGAATTAAATTTTATTCCAAGTACAACTTTTTTTTTTAACAAATCAATCTGTGGAAGAAAAGATCTAACAGAATTCAGATATAACTGGGTTCAGATTTAATGCCAAGCAGGAGTTTACCAGTCTGATTCTCAGGAAGACGTGTTCCCAGCACTGCTATAACTATACAATACAGTGGTACCTCGGTATTCATGCTTAATTGGTTCCGAGAGGCATAATGAATACTAAAAAGGATGAGTAGCAAACAAACCATGTGACTTACCACTTGACCCTTTGTTTTGGCTGGGAAAAGCTTCCTATCTGTTCTTGTTAGCAACCTTCCTAGTAAGGCCGACTTCCCATCTACCCTCTGTGCTGTCCCTGCTTCCTTTTGCAGCGAGCTTCTCAACATGGCCAACTTCCTGTACTGTCCTCTGCAGCTGTCTCCCACTTCCTTCTGCAGTGTGTTGAGTACCAAATAAAGATGAGTACCAGGACAACATTTTGACATTGAAATGCGTCAGGTACCAAATTTAATGAGTTTTGAAGCAGTCAAGTACTGAGGTACCACTGTATCAGAAATGACTAGCAGTACCTTCTCTAGGCTTCAATATTTTTTTAAGTGCTGGTGTTCTTCTTTGCCTTAAAGTGATGGTACTTAAATTGTCTGATAAATTATTCCTTTTCTTTGTCTCAAACAATGTCATTATTCCCACAAAATTCCCAAACCTGCTCTTTGACACAAACGTCTTTGGCAGATCGACAACTAGATCCTCAGCTCACAAACAAGCAATTACAAATTGCTCCATCACCCCCAGGATATGCACAAATTTCCCCAGTTTAAGAACCCCTGCTTTAGAGGACCTGTGGGCCCATCTCAGTTTTACACATCTGCTTCCCTTCTCTAGCAAGACTGCAAAACAAAGGCTTCTGTTGCAGTTGAAGTTTCCATTCAATTGACTGTGGTAAAGAGCACTGTATCATGGTTTAGAGACATCATCCAACATTATGCTATTGTCTGATACATTAAGAAATAAGCCCGTGTCAAACTTCGACTTTTGACTTATTTTAATAAATACTAGTAAATAAATCACAAAGTGTGGTAACACACACTGAATTTAGGATAGAATCAACCATTTCTATCTTCTTTTCCACAACTTTACCCGAAGAGAATGGGGATGTACAAGAATCCAAGGTTCATGCCAGCTCATTCTAATCATGCTAAACCGAAATTGCTGGAGAAGGGAATGAGCTGGCTGTATGACCCATGCGTTCTGGCTCCCCGATTCATTCCTTTTTAGATTCTTCTTATTCCTTTTTAGATTCTGTATACAGAAATAAACTGGGAAGCTAGCAGGCTTGCCTGTCTCCAACCAATGGTCTGCACACCAGTCCTTTGGTTTTCTAACTGGCCATGTCCATTACAGTAGCCAGTTGGTAATTGGACAAGCTTTCCTGTGGTAGCCACGGCACATCTCAAAATTCTCAATAGCTCAAAACTGTGGCCTTCTCCAGATTCAAAGTTCCTCTGAACAAAGTCAGTAATGCTAAGCACACACATGAGCAGGTTTAACAGAAGCCCAATAAATTCTATTAACTGAACACTTAAAATGGTAACTATCTGCTGCCATTTAATAAATCACAGTATTGATTATATTTACAAACAGCACATCTCACAAAAAATTATTGTCTTTTAAAAATACACCGTGAGATTATAAAAAGGTGCTTTAGTTAAACTTAATTAAAAAGCTCCTAATTATAATTTATTACCAGTATAATCTTTCATTAATTTAAAAATCTACTTCGTATTCCCTGGGGAAAAAAGTCTGTGTTCAATATTTTCTTTTGTATTCCCAAAATCAACAGATTCTTAAAAATAAAAGTAGCATATTGGATAAAATCCTAAAACTTGATCACGCTAAGTACACTTCTGTCAACCTATCTAACTGTTTAAAGCTTACAGGTAGTCCTTGACTTATGACCATTCATTCAGCAACCATTTGAAGTTATGATGGTGCTAGAAAAAAATGGACTTGAGAGTGGTCCCCAAAGTTATGGCTGTTGCAGCATTCCCATGGTCACATGATCGCTTCAACTCCTCCCACTCACCTATCTTTCTCTCATCCCTGTCCTTTCAGATGCCCCGCACTCCGCCATATACCTTGCTGCCACAGCTACCCCCACTGACCTTTGGCATTTTCCTCCTGCTGCTGCCCCAAGATCCAAAAGCTAGGCAAGGATGCAGCTCTGAGATGCGCATGGTAAACACAGCAGGGTGGCAAAGCCTCATCTGCTGAAGGGAACTTGTCAGGCTTGGCTGGGAAAGAGGCGGAGAGACAGCAAGGTGTGGCACTCTCCTTTGTTAGGTGAGGGAGTAGAGCCGGCATTGGCTCCCTGGATGAAGATGGAGGTTGTATGGGAAGTGCTGTTTGGGATGGCGACAGAATTGGAGGAATGTGGGGTACGCAGAGGGGCAGCATGCACTCGTGTTGGAAGCATTCCTGGAAAACCAGTTCGTGAGCTTCAGCAAGGGGTAGACCTTCTGCCTGCTCTCAGCCAGGCTTCTTTCTGCAAAAGCTTCATGAAGGGCTAGCAGCATCCAACATACTGAAACCCACGGACTGGTTCTTCAGGAGTACTTCCAGTATGCGCCCTGTATCTCACACTGCTGGTCATTCTTCCTCCCTGCTTCCTTCCAGTTCAACCTGGCAAGTACCCTTAAGCAGACGCGACCCTGCCAACTCTGCACATCTCAAGGCTGTGAGGTCACGTGATATTTCACCAAAACACTGAAATTCCAGCCCCAGTTGCCACTGTAAACCAAGGACAACCTGTAATCTTTTAGGAGCTCAAAAACATTGATTAATTCTTAAACTCTTAAGAATGAAAGATAAAATACCTTTTAAATAGTACAAGGCATTTTCAAAGGAATCATTGTTCCCACAAAATTCTACTTTTTGTTATCATATGCCTCAGAAACAAACAAAATGCAGATTCTTTTCCTTTTCATTACTCATTGCAAAAGACAAATAAATCCACATTTTGCAACACTGAAGTAGGTAACTACTTATCATCAAAAATTGCCAAATGCCTAGGAAGTGTTGAAAATAATCATTTCAATCACTCAAGTATCCAATTAGAAATCTCTTTAAGAAATGACCTGGATAAATTAGAAGGAACTTCATTTTAAAATGAACATAATTTTTTCATGAGAAAAGTTAAACATGGGAATGAGGGGGAGTAATTTTATGCTCTTGATCCATATAGCTTCCCTGGGAACCCCCTAAGATTCAAATGTAGACTAGATGAGGGCTATCTCATTACATAAGTGTCTGATCAGTATCTCTTCTCAAGCCATAAGATAAGATACTTTTGAAATCTGAGTATGTTTGCTCCGAAGAGAACTGCCCTGTATGGAATGGCATGGAAATTTATTGCTTACCCTCTACCACTGCTTTGTATTTGCTGAGGGTTAATCTCAGCATAAATCAGTGCTCAAAATGCTTGCCACAAAGAGCAACAAAAAGCCTCTGTGAATAAGGGACTCACCTATGAGTGGAAGCTCTTCCATAGTAATGCCCTGAGATTTGAGGTGCTTCTTGATACAGGCCAGACGCTGCACATTGGGCCCCCAGCGCCTGCTGAGTTTGTGAATGTGCTGGATCTGGGTCACAAACCGCATCTCTTCATTCAGCTTGCACTCGGGCCTCCAGTCAGGAGGAGGGATCACCCGGCACATTCCATACTTCTCAACCTGAGCACGGACTGACTCAATGTATATCAATGGGTCATGGAACTCCTTAGGGGAAGGCCTGAGAATAGGAATCTCTTCCATCGTGGCCCACCCAGACTTGATGCTACCTTTCTCGTGCTTCCCTGTTGAGTCGTGTGGCTTGTGCAAGGACTCTGTTTGAGAGGTAGAATAATGTTCACAGGAGGCATTTTCTGTTTTGCTATGTGCTTGTTTCCCTGGCGTGTTCTTCCCAGCAGCAGCAGCAGCAGCTCTTTTCGGCCTATTCCTTTCCAGACTTTTCTGTGGCACTTCCTGACTTCCAGGCTTTTTCACATGGCCATTCAGCAAAGGTCTTTCCACAGATGGTGCTTTTTTGCTTGGGGTTTCGGTCACGTTGGTGGCTCCCTTCACTTTCTTGACGGGTGACTGTATTTTGTCTATATGGTTTGCTTCTTCCAGCCTCCTTTTTGAATTGCGCAGCCCTTCCCTCAACTGCCTCCCTACCTCCTTAGTGCATGTCTTTTGGTTCAACTTGCCATTGACCTTGACACCATTAATAGCTGTATTGTTAGGCTTGGCCACTCCAAGGGATAGCACCTGTTTACGGGTTTTTGCATTGCTACTTTCCGTTTTCCCTGAGATTGTATGGTTGACAGGTGTACTGAGTTTGTGGTGATTTAGTTTGGTTTCCTTGACCAGTTCTTTCTTGGCTTTGGTGTATGTGACAGTTCCCTTAGTCACTGTTGCAGTGTACTTCACAGTTTTGGACGGTGAAGGTCTGACGTCTCTCATCTTTTTGGCACTGGCTGTATTTGCACTCAGAGTTGACATTCGAGTGATACCATTGACCTTTGAAACCTGGAGAAGCCAGGAATATCAGAAAGCAGGGAGGAGAGAGAAAAAAGAAAAATCAATGAATACTAGATAAGTCAATGAATACACAATAAACCTTGAAGGCTTCACCTCTCTTACAAGCCCCTTGGGGAAAAAAACCCCATACACTTAGTTACAACGAATGACTCTAGATATTATTGTTATGTCATAGACTTTGCTTAGTAGACAGCAGTATCAGGTGCTTTTTTTTTATAAATTTAGGAGTGAAACTATAGAAGAAAACAGCATGAACTATGTGCATACCTTCACACCTCTAACACTCCACAGTGAAATAGACAGTGCTTCTGTTTCTTGGCATTGCTTGATAGTGGGACTATGCAAAGATTTTGTATCATGGTTTGGTTCTAGAATGGATCCAACCTTTTTTGGATCTTGTGAGTATATAATATGTGTTGCCATGTTTCCTTTTGCCTTTTCTGTGTCCCACTGTTACAAAACAATTTATGTGTATATAGAGGCATCTAAAAAGTACTCAACTTCCAAAACAGTATAATACTTAGGGCAAGTCTAAATTAGTGATAATAATAACATTAAGAATGACAAGGCAGCAGAATAAATAACAACTGGGATGAAGTAAAGTCTTAATTGTTTCCAAGTCTAAAAATAATCTACAGTGTATTTTGGGTTTGCTCAAGATCACACACATAAATGCATAAATGTTATCTCTCCCCAGTCAATACTTGTTTTCTAATATTTATGTACTGTATCTACCATCTGTCACCTATGAGACAAATAGGTCTGATTATCTGACTAGGAATTAAGAACCAACAAGATAATGGTAACTTTAAAGGAAAATATCTCACATCCATCTTCTATCATAATTTAAAACCAATCATAAAATAATAAGCATTCATAACTAGGATATAATTTTTAGTACTGCAAGGAAATAATATCTAATATGCACCCAAGAGATTAGTCTGGCTCTGAATGATCCAGCTTCTACAATTATCTCAGGAGGTACATGTTAAAATTATACAGTAAACATTTGATCAATAGTTATGATATGTGCAATTGTTATTATTTTATATTGTTCAACAAATTTGATATCAAAGCAGTTTTATCTTGTATTAATAATAATTTAGAAGAGCAATTATGATATTACAATACTTAGCCATAAGTTCCAGTGAGATCACTGGGAATCAGTTGAGATTAAATTTTTCTTAAATTTTTCACAATATTTAATTGAATTTCTCCAGTATTTGATCAATGTCTAACTTTGCCAAAGTAAGTTCTAGAATAATTATTCTAAGAGAAGAAAAGAGAACAAAGATATCTACAAACTTTACCATTTGTGATATTTGCCCCAAAATGATTTATAGCTGTGAGAGAAGGCAAGAAGCTCCATTTCTTTCTATTTCTTATTAGCATCCTAAATTATGGTTGTTACTTTAAAAAAAAATAAACCATGTATAGCTGATTAAAGTTTAATGCTAAACATTAATAGAACTAAGGATATGAAGAAGTAGGATTTAAAATAGTTTAACATTGCAAAATTACTTTATTTAACTGTTGAAGCCAAGTAAATATTAAGAGAGTGCTGAAGAAATTTAGGGCGAGCAAGCAGAATGATGCAATGAGCTTTGACCAATAGCACCATATTAGACTAAGGGTGAAAGTATTAAAAATGTTGGTACAAGAAACCATAAAACTGAAGAAATTTCCTCCAAAAGCCATCCCTCTTATTCATAAGATTATATAGATGTAGAAGCAGCTGGCCCTCTCCTGCATTTTTGCTTCAGTCACTAAGAAAATGTTTTTATTTTATCTGCTGAAAAAGAAAGAAAAGAAAAAGAAAGAAAAAATATAATAAAACCTTGGACAGAACCTTGA